>CM055983.1:3240000-3502500 GCA_029531755.1 Holothuria leucospilota | reverse complement strand
GCCTTAATGTTGTTGAATTAGCATGAACTGTCGCCTTAAGGTGGAATCCATGCGGATAATAATAATAATAATAATAATAATAATAATAATAATAATAATAATAATAATAATAATAATAATAATAATAATAATAATAATAATAATAATAATAATAATAATAATAATAATAATAATAATAATAATAATAATAATAATAATAATAATAATAATAATAATAATAATAATAATAATAATAATAATAATAATAATAATAATAATAATAATAATAATAATAATAATAATAATAATAATAATAATAATAATAATAATAATAATAATAATAATAATAATAATAATAATAATAATAATAATAATAATAATAATAATAATAATAATAATAATAATAATAATAATAATAATAATAATAATAATAATAATAATAATAATAATAATAATAATAATAATAATAATAATAATAATAGTAATGATAACGATAACGATAATATGATTATCTAAAGGTCCCCTCTACAGTCCCTCATATGGCTCACATTATACAGATTGGGACTACGGAAGGCCCATTTTGCCATGTAAAACAATGATAACACAAACCTTAAAGATACTTTTGATATGCCATCCCTAACGTCGATCAGTCATGACGACCCGACAGCTTATTCGTTTTTACCCTCATAGAGGTCGGCTCTTATACTACTATCCCAAAACGTTTGGTTCACATGCTGTAAACCCTTTTTGTATCACTTTCTTCAAGATTTCCGTTTCATGCAGGTAAATAGTACAACTCCTCCCCCCCCCCCCCGCCGCCAGTGCCTTCCCTCTTACCAGGTAACCTAGCATAAGCAAATTATACTTTGACATGAAATAGGTTTTGTAAAGATTTTCTTCCACCCACCCCCACCCGCTTGCTATCATCCTTGCCATCTCCTCTGTCGGGTGTGGTTGTTGCATCTTTGTATAGGAGCTTTCCTCCGCCTGTCTGAAAATTCCTGCGCATTACCTACATTTATTGCTGATAAAGTGGCACTGTGCTGATTATCTTGTAAGACCCCCAGAACCAGGGCACCCCTCAGACCCTTGTCATTGGCACTTCCTATGTGATAACTTCGCCCAGGCCTGCTCCCCTCCGACACACTTTCCGCAAAGCATTGAGTTCCCCTATCAGTATTTTTTCCTATATACTTGTGTGAAACGATGATGCAGCAGACCAGTTAAGTGGCGTAGCGAGGATTTTTTGAGCAGGGAGACACTGTGGGTCACGAACCTTTCCTAGGGGGGCACAATTTCTGAATTTTTTCCCTCTCTATAGGACTTATGTACAGAATTGTGCATTCAAAAATTTCCCTTCGGGGGGCACCAGGGGTGACACGGCTTTGTCGTGGGGGCACGTGTCCCCTCATGCCCCCCGTAGCTACGCCACTGCAGCAGACCCGACACAGTGATCTTGCAGATTGTTTTTTTTTTTTAACTTATCTCTTTAGTAAGTGTAAATTTCTAAAACAAAATGACAAGTGTAGATGGAACTTAAAAGTAATGGGATGTACCATTTCTGGCAATCTAGGGAGCACTTTGAGCAATTATTTTCTTAATGCAACACGCGCCAAATGATGGCGCTTTTGAAATAGTTTCATGATGGTTCCTATTTAAGAAACGGTTCACACTGGTAATTTATCTTATAAACCGGGATTGATAAAACATTAGTAGGCCTACAACGTATCTGAAGAAATGTTTTTCTGCGCGCCTCGTGTGCACCTGTTGTATATAGCCAACTTGTCCCATTTTTTTTCTTTGTTTAAGCATTGCTTAGGTAGAATTGGCTTTCCAAAGCCGCAGGAGCACCCCCCCCCCCCCGTCATCATCGATACATCTTTCTCACAAGCCCGCTGCTGGTATAAGTTATGCCTTGAAACATTTGTCAAAGTGACATTTTCGTGGCTTGTGAACTGCACATCTAATGCAATTTCAAGATGATAAAATGTTACATTCTAATACCAACAAAGTAAAATATCCCAGAGATTCCGAGGGCTTTGCCCTCTTTTTCCCCACCATGACGTTGTCTCTGGACCAAAAAGGTCCTATATGGTGGTCTCTTTTTCCCCATCCTGATGTTGTCCCTGGACCGAAAATTCCTATGGTGGTCCAAACGGGTCATTAAGCCCTTGCAGGAAATGTTTTTGTGCCATCGCATTGGGTCTGAAATCCGTGGCGTGATAAAACTCAGACTTTTAACCTGAAACCTTCTCCTTTCTCCTCCATTTTGAGGCAAATGGCTGCCCTGAATGTCCCTATAACCGCACTGTCGCTCCTGTTGGAAGTGTAGACCACCTCCCCTCAAACACCCTGGATCTGCACCTTACTTTTGTGCCTTATGTCATTTTTATGTTACAGGCGTTGTTGTTTCCCAAGTCATTCCATCCATCACGAACAGGGATGAGCTTAGACAGGGGAGAGAGAATGATCTTCAAATTTCAATACTTCTCGACGCCAGTTCTAATTATGGATCTGTTTTGGGTAAGAAGAGATATTATTTTGGGCACGCTTCCCTGCATTTCATACACCTTAAAGCTTTGTTTCAAATTTTGTTGTATTAGTAATACATTAAATAGCTAATTTTTCTGAAAACCTTCAGTCTTTGGGCCACTTGCAATTCTACTTGTTCTGTTTCTGCAATAGTATGAAAAATTGCATACGTAAGGGTTTCAAGTTCGAGTGAAACCCATCCTAAGGTTGCTAAATGAAATGAAGTAACGTAACTTAATTTTGTACGTGGTACCTTGGCCATGGTGTTACTGAAGTCCGTATTTTTTAAACTTATGCGGTTTATACAGGCCACAGGCCGATGATTTTTATTAAAGCTGCTATTTTTAATACAACGTTAATTAGACTCATATATATATATATATATATATATATATATATATATATATATATATATATATATATATATATATATATATTATATATATATATATATATATATATATTATATATATATATATATATATATATATATATATATATATCGCCGTGCCATTCGCACGTACGTGAAACACTGTGTAGCAAAATAGTATGTAATTCGTGTATTACAACCTGTATATATATATATGTATATATATATGTATGCCGGTATATATATATATATATATATATATATATATATATATATAAAACTACGAAAAAGATAAAATTCCACTCTCTAAATCCAAAAAGTGAAATTAGGGACGGATCTAAAATTAAGACTAAATATTCACTCTAAAAGAGTAGGAATGACTCTTTTTGAATTGAAATCTTTCAATCCAAATTAAGATTGGCCCCTAATTTAATTTTAAAAGAGTGACTTTTCACTCTAAAGGTTTTAGAGAGCACGTGTGCTCATTTTCAGGTATTATAAAAACTCCAGAAGATGAACATCTCACAAAGTTTCAGAGAATGGAGAAAAAAATGAATAAAATGAGGGCACAAAGTTTTGACATAAAGTCATATATATATTTTGGGACCTTCCTCAGTGACTGATCTCAACAGCTTGAGGAAGGTCCCAGGGGGGCCGAAATATATGATTTTATGTCAAAACTGTTTGCTCTCATTTTGTCCATTTTCCCTCCATTCTCTAAAACTTTGTGAGGTATTCATCTTCTGGAGTTCTGTGTACACATCTATATAAGACCTAAGGGAAGCAATTTTCTTTGTTACTTTAGAGGGGATGCTATTAGGGAGACATTCCATGTCTCCTTAATGTTTTAGGTACTATTTCTAGACTTTTTTTATTGTCAGAAATAGTTTTAGAATGTTCTTTGGACTCTAAATATCATATTTTGATAGTTTCAGGGTTAGGGGTTAGAAAATGAGGTCAGAAATTAGTGTGTAAGTCAATGGAAATGTCTCCATATTGTTTCAAGAGAGCATCGTACATAGATGCAGTCAAAGCAGTTGCTTCAACACTTGTGGCAACTCCCTGTTTGAATTTTATTTCACAGACATGCTAATATTACCTCCATTCAACTAAGATTGCAATAAGGAAATTTGAAAAAAATCTTTCTGTTGTAAAGGAAATTCTTCTGATTCTTTTCATTATTCTATAATTACTGTTTTGCTTTATTACTTCGCTTTGTTATTTAGGCTCTGGTTTAACTCGGGTTGAAGTATTTGGATCCTTGATGCCAGATGGTACAGGTGTGCAGTACCCTGCTACTATTACCAGTAGTGTAGCTACTGACGCTGCTAGGTATGGCTTATCAGGTCCAGGTTCCACGATACCGCGGGTACGTATCCTCTGCCGTGTTTTGTGACTCTCCTGCTGTTGTTGTGTGTGGGATGTATTCTCTTGGATACTAAACATTCTCTGATAGGCTCAGGAACATTGCGTATACACCCTGTCATATTGTAGTTCCCGAAAAACCCAATAAATTGCCATGGGCGTCCTCAGAAAAAAATTAGGGGGCAAAACTTGTAATTGTTCAAATAAGGGGAAGTTTTTACTCCAAGAAAAGAGTTTAATTGCTAAATAATGCACGACGGATATAAACCTTTTCTAAATTTCATTCACCAGTTTTCTATACTCTGAAATGATTTTTATATGGAAACTGTACCTTAGGAGACAAGAAGCTTTGCTGCTCAGTCGCTGTTATTAATGTGTATAAATGTAATAGGCTCATATTACATCCAACGTGTGTGAATTAAATTAGTAACTTCTAGAGCAGTCTTGATGCTTAGTGCTTCATCGATTTATGTTGTTATGCATTTACTAATAATTTACGAATGTACTTTTTAAGAATAGAAGAACGTTCTCGTAGAGTGAGAAACATCATCGCAGTAATCATATATCAGGCCTTCCTAAAGCTGCCTTAAGGACTTGTTTGGTTGTCATGACATGATGTCACACTTGGGTCAATTCCTTAAAACTCATCGTAGAATCCAGACTTGAATTTAGCCTTAAAGGAGGATTTCTTTTGTAGCGTTATGGACTTTTTTCTTTGACTTAAAACTTAAATCCTTTTTGATTGCTTTGTGAAGTATTAAATTCGCCACATAAAGATAAAAACTTTGAATAATAGTTCACTACTACTGTACTCCTTGTGGAATTTTGAAAGATTTGAGGCTTGAATTCCTTGCATCTTTGATTCAAACCGAAACCTTGTCTGGCTACAGGCCTGATGCAAACTAAGTTACTTGAGTCTCAGCGTCGTTTGTTTGATATTAAAGAACATTGTTGAAACAAATGTGAATGAGTAGTGACGACAGCAGGGAGAGCGCCAGGGTTTGCGCCCCTGGGGTGGGCTTCAAGCTCCCAGACGGTGGCCAGCAACCTGAAGCCAGGAGAAAGGCGATGCCGGGTTAACATTGGCGCAAGGAATGGGAAAGCAAAATTTTGTCGCTCTTGACTCGCCGAAAATTTGGGAATATTATTGGAGAAAACATAAAAAATGGTTTAAATTGAGGAAAATTTAAAGCCCCCTGGCCGACCAAGTGGAAATTTTCCCCGAAGGGGGGGGGATGCTCCCACCGGGCACCGACCATGTGAGGCAGTGACGGTTTGGCCTACTCTATTGTTATTAAGCATAATTCATCAAAATAACGATGACGGTGACAATGACGATGATAACGATGGTTTATTTATCTGTATGGAAGTGAATTTGGCTGCCCTGAGGTTGGTATAATACCTTCCACTTAATTTTGATACATCTTAGTGATACAGGGTTCAGAGTCACCCAAATATGTATCATGAGAACTTTTGTTGTGAGGCTGTAGCAGAAGCTAAGTGTAATACATACCCTACTAATGTGAAGATTGCTCATTGTTTCCCTTGTAGGTCGAAGCAACTCTGGACTTGAGAGGAGTTGGTTGCCGTCAGCTCTCATATGTTTGTATTAGGGTGACTCGAGGTTCTAATCCTATTCCAGATTACACCCTTAGTTTTGATCCACCAGAAGCTAATGTTGCCTGTAAAGAATTGACCTGCAGAGGTATTGTATTCACTTAACCAACTTGAAGAATGTTATCAATATATTTGTGTCTGAATATGTTGAATAGAGTGACGTAAAGTGCGGAATGGAATGAAAAATTATTGTTTAAATAAAGGGATTTTGAGTATCGTTATGTTGATTATACTTGTAATATGTGCATACTGATTTTAGAACTTCTGCATACTTAAATTTAATGAATCTGTTCAAAGAAGTGACCCGGTACAACTCCCTAAGGGACAATTTCCACCTGGACAATTACCCCCTGGACAACCCCCAAAATAGTAATTAGTTTTGTCTAATTTGGGGCCTAAAGCACCAGCATTTGCCTTGTAGTCATCGTAATAGAGGGAGGTTTGACATGCTTTGCTGCTTTTTTTTAAAATCAGGTAAGAGGATACTTATATTCCCTGTTTGATGAATGGATCATGGAGTCGTCACGGTGGTTACAGTGTCTGCCTTACATTCCAGAGGTGCCCAAAACAATTCAGGCAGAACCTGTTACTAAAAATTGCTTGTTCCCTATGAGTGTGTTTCAATTTGGTGATCTAAAATTGGGTTATGTTGGTGTACGTTAGCTTCATGTCTTTGCTCGATTCCGCTTTCGAGCAGTGGTACGGAGCAAGGACCCCCCAGCCCTCCTATTGCCTTTAATACACTCTTGTACATCAAATGGATAAATTAAATAGTGATCCCAAGAACAAGATTGTGAGCTGTTATTCACACCCCTGCCTCATTACCCTCTGAAAACTAGTCGAAAAAAAGGTGAATAGCAGCTCGTGTTTATCAGCGATTTATTGGGTACAGGGTCCTGAATGAGCCCAAGTTGCTTCCCGACCATGAGTACATTAAAACTCCATTCAAACCTGGGATTCAATTGGCTGGGACAACAAACTTCAAGGTAACCAGAAAACTAGAATAGGTCAGTCCCATATGTGATCTGTCGTTTGCATTGATTTAGATTTGATGTCGTTTGCCGAAAAGTTCAGTCTTATACATTAAAATAGACGAGTTGGGAAATGTTTCCACGCAATGCAATATGGGAATGGGTCAAAGGTGAAGTGTACCACGTTTACAGTGTCCCAGCGCGAGTGTTGAAGGCTGAGCTCGCAGAGCTAAACGGGTTGCCCGTTGTCATAGTACACTTGACCTTGTGACCTCACCGGAAGTACCGAATTTCCCAACTCGTCTATTATACTGATGATTTGATGTCGACTGCTCGAGACAGAACTGCTATTTATGTTTCACAGGACTAGAAGAAGTTGTGGTTGATGGCATGTTTTCAGCAAACTTTTTTGGAGAATATAAAAGAAGCCATACTCTAACAATCCCTTCTATAACTTTCACTTCGAATGCGGGTGGCGGGTCAGTTACATCAAGCAGCCAGCAACTCTGGTACCTGGAAGTTGCAGTTGCGTCTTCTGGTAATGTTGTTAGCATCCATGAAAATACTCTTGTGAGTGCAAACCTACAAACAGGTAAGTATTTTCTGTTTTAGATTTTTATAGCAATAAGCTACATATGTTTTAAGTTTCAGTGTTATTTTTATCAACATCAAAAAGAGCAGTACAGTTGTTTAACATATCGAAAATTGCAAAACTTCAAAAGTGATATAAAAATGAACCACAGATAGGGTGAAATATATTGTGACGTAGTTAAGTGTATACTACGTAAAGTACATAAGGGGAACTTAGGGGTATTTAATAGCCATGAATGAGCATGAGAAAGCAGTGAAATCGTCAAAGGTCTTCATTGTGTTCCACCTTCCTTGCAGCATGGAGACAAATTTATACAACTTACGTTCGACAATCGATAGTCTGGTATACCATGTATTCAATCCGTCATATGAATCATTCATCCATTAGGGAAACATGGGCGTACCTACAAGGGGCCAGTTCAGTTGTCCAGGTGAACGGTGTACTATTTCTAATACTCTACGTCTGATCTTAAACTGCACCTCGACTTATTGGGATCATATTCATGTAGGTTACACCAACAACGATGCATGCATTACCCACAGTGTCATTGCTTCCTGCATTAAAGGCAAACTTTTGAACTGGCTTAGAGAAGGCGTAATCTTGTACTGTTAATATAACGAGACAATGATGTGTTGTTCTCGAAAATGTAATCTATTAAAACAAAGAAGAAAAAAAAACATCACACAATACCTAAAGGAAATCCCTCCCATATGACCCACTTGAGTAAGAGTGTCAGTTAAAACCCGGAAAATTGCAATCCTCCAAAACGACTGTCCTCTTAAAAGAAACCATTTCTCATACTCTCAATCAAAGTCTCATTTTTTCAGACCAAGAATTTGCTGCCCGACAAATGATACAAATAGTACAGAAGTAGCCTATCGTACCGACCACCTATTAGTTCGAGCCACAACTTAAACAGTCCAAAAACCCATCTGAGAACTTAACTTGAAATTTTTAATAGATTCCTGTAGCAATGTCCTCTGTCTACCATGCTTCTGCCTTACATCTTGAATTAGTAAAAGAACATTTTGGAAGTGTTTTGTGTTTCGAGACTGATTTATAATAAAAAGTAATTTGAATGTAACTATCAGCTTCACGAAAAGATACCTGCCCCTAAATAGCTCACTTAACCGTTTTCCAACGTTTGGATCGTTTATAATTATAAGGGAGGGGAACTTCCTTTTAAAGCGCCCCAAAATTCGAATTTGAGGTTTGAGGGTGAAGTGATACTTTGAATCAACATCGAAATTTATCATAATTTCCTCCCCCTCCCCCCTCCACCGTAATTACCTAATGTGTATGCTTGTTTCTGTTGTCATGGGAACGTGAGTATAGACAAGACACAGATATTAAAGTAAGGGTCGGGGAACGCCTAACATAGTGCATCACTGCGTGTTTAACCAGTGAAGCTAGGAAACTTGTGAAGGCGATTCCGCTGTACCGCAAAAAGCTGGTTGATTGACCTGTCTCCGTAGGTACATGTGTGCATTCATCTTCAGAAGTTAAATGTCATTTTATCCATTTTTCGAAAGATTAGGAGTAGTTGTCACAACGGGGATAAGACATGGTGTCTATATTGTTTTGTTTTATACTCCTAACTTGACAACTTGCAGTTTCTCTGCCAATAGCTGGGGAAAAGGCAACATCTTGATATTTGTAACGCGCCGTTGCTTTGTTGCCGTACGGAGAGCCAATTAATGGCTTCAGTACAGATCACCAAACGTCATTCCCCCTTACTTTAGTTTCTACTGAGACAAGCAAAACACTCACATCAAAATTCAACACAAATATGAAAACAAGAATCAAAAAGAGAACTTAACAATTTAAGACTTTCTCTTTAATGAAACGGCTGGTGTAGAAAACCCAGCCAGAATAAAACTTTTCTATTGACCTTTTTCATTAGCGTACCCCTGGAGTATGCATGACCTTTCACCTTTGATGTGTACTCAATGGAAAAAAGTATTCTTTTTGCAAATTTAAAAGAGCCAGGACGATAGATTAATGTCTGAAAATGGGGCAAATGGTTTAACGTGAAAAGACGCCGCCCCTAGAGCAATAGTAGGGCCCCATAAGAAAGAGTCGGTTCGCGGCAACTCCTCGGTGGGAGACCAGGGGCGAAGCTTGAGCTCCCTCCGGGGAAATTACAAAGATATCGGCATCACAATGGAGCTTTAAGCTATCATAAACTTGCAGTGGATGGCAATAAAGGGATTCGAACCACAAAGACCATTACACCATTTTTCATAATATCCTCCAATGAAATGACGGCTTGGTGGGGATCCAGAACTTTTTCGAGTGGGTTAGTCCATCTCAAGCGCACCGAATGTGCTACATACATTAGCGTGGGACACAACTTTACAAGCTCAGGGTCCGGACTATTACATATGAAGAACTCACGGAAAATCGTCTCAGTTACACTGTAAGAGTTAAGGAGATTTCATAAATGAAATTCGATCTTGATAGCTTGGCACAGGTTATTATAGGGGCACCTGGTGAGGTCCAGGGCGATCTTGAAGTTATTTCGAAACTTGGACTGTAACATTAAAGGGCGAGAGGTACATTTCGCCAAAATTTTTAACTGTTTTCTTTTGGGGTCAATACACAACATATGAACTGAAGGTAAAAGGGCGGAACGTTAAGTAGTTTGTGAAAGACTTGTGATAAAAACATTTAAATCACGTCAGTCGTTCATCCCTAAAGATGTTTCGTCCATCTCATGTAGAAATTTTTTGCCCGAAATTCCCTTTGCCGACTCAGTTCTATTGGAAACCGTTAGGGGTGCACCCCATGAGTGCTGGCGTCACACTTTGTTGCTAGCATACTTTTGACAAGTAATTTGCTAAGTCTGGGCAGGGTCACAAAATTCGGCGAGATACCACGTCCTCTTACCAGTCTGGTGCACCACTATGACCATTCGAGAACAACTAGCTGTAGCCTGTATGGCAAACATATGGCATTTCAATTCCCTGGATTACAGAAAATTTCACTCTATAGCACAAATTTGTTACTACACTTCAACGTAAGAGGCCGTGTTTCCCTACCCACCACATATAGCACTATGTTTACTCCCATAAATTTGTTAACTAGTCCATAGCGCAGCCATTCAGCTGTTTTCGCACCTCCGACATGCTATTAAGAAGTCTTTTCCATAACGGGGGTGGCTGAGACACCCCCGTCGAGGAATAATTTTTAAAAAATCATAACTTTGTCATGCAACATCCACCAGCCTTCATGTAACCACCAAAATGAAGCCAACAAATAGATCTATTGAATGCCAACATTTTGGGGGGGGGGGGTTGTAGTAGGAATTTTTTCACAAAACATCGATAAATAGTTGTTTACATTCAAAAATTCTCCAAAAAATTCAAAAAATGCTAAAAACTGAGCATAATTTTCAAAAAATCATTTCAGGTACTTAGGAAAAGGTCACACTACTCAGTATACTTTTTTTGAATTCCCTAGATCCTAAAGAAACACCATGAGAGGTGATTAGATGCCAGGTATAGGGATTTTAGAGATATTTCAAGTATTATTTTCAAAAATGCGTCATTTTTGGTCAAAATTGGTCATTTCTACCCCCAAAACCTACAACTCGCCGAAATTCATAACTCAACAACGGAAAGTCCAATCTTTTTCATTCAAACACCAAAATGTTCGTTACAAGATTCCTTACATACAAATACCAACATATATGCATAAATGACAAGGGTAGGGTGAGCTAGAGAGGTTCAAAAGCCCAAACATATTCAGTTTTCAAAAATGCGTAAAATTTGACCCAAAACATGCATTTCTGACCCAAAACTCCCCTCCCAATATCAAAATTAATAACCCACAACACCCCTCCGACTTTTCTACTCACTAAAATGGCCATTTAGAGCTACCTTACAAAGCCCACGCAGCTCTGTTTAGATCCAAGGTTGTTTACATTCCACTGTGCACTGAGCCATAGCGTTCTGTGTAGAGGTCACGTAAGGTCAGTGTGTGTTAGTTCAGTGTGGGCTGTATGGCAAGAGAAAAATGGGCATATCTTCCTCATTTTTGGTCCAATTTCCTCAAATTTGGTATCAAATGAAAGAGAAAAGGAAGCTAAACAATCTCCAGCACCATAAATTACAAAATAATAGTGATATGTATGGGTTTTCTATGAAAAACCGTATGACGTCATCTAATTTGCATATTTGCATACATAATGAGATTAGTTTACAAAAATAAAATATGCATTCAAATCCCCCATCTTTGCTCTTTCCAATGATATATATGTTGTCACAGAGAATATTCTTCTAAGTTCACCAAAAAAAATCCTGAAATATATTCGTTTTTAAGTACCTTATGGAAAAGAACCGGTAAAGGTGGCTATCTGCGCATGCCTGTACATTTAACGTATGTACCGCACTAGTGAACATGCACTTCTTACGGAGTGGTACTGCATGAGTCCAATAATTGGTATCTGCAAATGTGTGGTAACGTAGCGCACACACGGACAACAACGTTTATTACATTACACCTTATTAATTTCTCTACATCTGATTGGAAGATTGGTGGTCACATGCCATGCGTGATTCGGCACTATCATCAAGATTGCGGTGCTCGACCGTTGGTTAGTATATACTAACCCACGGTCGTTGGTTAGTATATATTATATAACACCTTATTAATTTCTCTACATCTGATTGGAAGATTGGTGGTCACATGCCATGCGTGATTCGGCACTATCATCAAGATTGCGGTGCTCGACCGTTGGTTAGTATATACTAACCCACGGTCGTTGGTTAGTATATATTATATAACACCTTATTAATTTCTCTACATCTGATTGGAAGATTGGTGGTCACATGTCATTCGTGATTCGGCACTATCATCAAGACTGTGGTGCTCAACCGTTGGTTAGTATATACTAACCCACGGTCGTTGGTTAGTATATACTAACCCACGGCAATGACGTCAGCGATCATAGCTTGTACGTACAAGCTATGCCGCGACTCAATCACTGCAGCATTGGGGATCGTACGTACATTGCATATCGTACGTAATAGGCACATAAACGCGTAGCGAGCAAACGACAAACCATGGAGCTGCGCTACACGGACAAACACGAACCATCGTGACCGCCAAAACACAACCTTAACCAACGACTAGATCAAGGTAGATAGTTATAAGGTGTTATATAAAACAAATAATGAATGTTTTTCATTCGTGCGATAGTATGAATTATATTTCATTCGTTGAAAGATTTAACGTTCTATTCAACTCGGCTTCGCCTCGTTGAATAGAACGTTCAATCTTTCAACTCATGAAATATAATTCATACTATCGCACTCATAAACATTCATTATTTGTATACTAACCCACGGCAATGAGTCAGCGATGCATTGAGCGCGCTACGTACAGGCTGTATCGCGTCTCAATAAATCACTGCAGCACTGGGGATCTTACATTGTTCCACCGACGCCAAGTGATTGCGCGTCTCTTTGGTTTTGAAGGACAAGCGTCCATTGTGTCACAGAAGTATCTATGGTAATGCCGTGCGCGTGTGCTGTAAATACGCTTACTGCGTCAGCGTATGTGTGTTTTGCCCTTCAGTGCCTAAGAATCCAACGCGCATGACGTCACAAAGAATCCCTCTTTATCAGGCAGGCCTACATAAACGCGCAGTTAGAAAACGACAAACCATGGAGCTACTACACGGACAAACACGAATCCATAGTGACCGCCAAAACACAAATTTAACCAACTACTAGCAAAATTATAAGGTGTTATATAAAACAAATAATGAATGTTTTTCATTCGTGCGATAGTATGAATAATTTCATTCGTTGAAAGCTTTAACATTCTATTCAACTCGGCTTCGCCTCGTTGAATAGAACGTTCAATCTTTCAACTCATGAAATTATTCATACTATCGCACTCATAAACATTCATTATTTGTATACTAACCCACGGCAATGAGTCAGCGATGCACTGAGCGCGCTACGTACAAGCTATGCCGCGTCTCAATAAATCACTGAAGCACTGGGGATCGTACATTGTTTCACCGACGTCAAGTGATCGCGCGTCCCTTTGGCGTCCATTGTGTCACAGAAGTATCTATGGTAATGCCGTGCGCGTGCGCTGTAAATACGCTTACTGCGTATGTGTGTTTTTTTACTTTCAGTGCCTGAGAATCGAACGCACTTGACGTCACAAAGAATCCCTCTGTATCAGACAGGCCTACATAAACGCGTTGTTAGAAAACGACAAACCATGGAGCTACTACACGGACAAACACGAATCCATATAGTGACCGCCAAAACACAAATTTAACCAACTACTAGCAAAATCGTAAGGTGTTATATAAAACAAATAATGCATGTTTTTCATTCGTGCGATAGTATGAATAATTTCATTCGTTGAACGCTTTAACGTTCTATTCAACTCGGCTTCGCCTCGTTGAATAGAACGTTCAATCTTTCAACTCATGAAATTATTCATACTATCGCACTCAAAAACATTCATTATTTGTATACTATACACACGTAGTTAACATCCTGTCCTGTGGGAGGAACATACATGTACAGGCATGCGCAGATACCCTTTGCCTCTGCAGTTCGTCTGGTCGTCAACCACTCATATGATTTTTAAGAAAAACAATGATTGCAACTACATGCCCCACCCAACTCCTGCAGAAAGACATATTTTGAATACGTGTATAATAGCCTATATGTGTTTATTTCCCCCTTTCTCTCTTTTTCTCTCTTTTTCTTTCTTTTTCCCCCCTTTCATTTTTTCGCCTGGCCACGAGGGGGAGGTGCTCGGCCCCCTAGTAAACCCCCTTAAAAATGCTGACAGCCATTGAATTTGATAATGCAGGGCCTTTTTAGGTGCGAAGAATGCATGCCGATTGTAGTTCTCAAGTTTGCAGGGTAGTTGAAGCTGTAACTTAAACATAAAGATGTTCTACGTGGCAGAAAAATCTGGACTGAACCGGCGACGATCAAGACCAGTACCACCGGCGGCACAGAAAAAATGGCACCTCTAAATGTTTTATTACTGCATTTTTACAATGCAAACATTATCTTTTATTTCAAGTTTCCTACTATCCGATGTTATTTTTTATAATTTTTATTACGTGGTTAAAGACCTGGAGATATTTAAAACACATACATAGCATGATCGGCACACAGATTTTCCGTGTCTAAAATCTTTTCTTGTTGAAAAAGCGAACAGAAATGTTACAAATAACAATGAACAGTGTATAACATAAAATAATTACACGTTGAAGAGCAAAGGAGGCTAAGGCCCCTTAAGATGCCCTGAAGTCCATAAACCCTTAACTGAAAACAAACAACCAAATAACACCAAATGAGCCCACTGAGTACAATTAGATTCTACCACAGTCATGGAAGAACTTGTCGATGTTAACCTTGAAGCACCCACTCAGGCAGAACGCCAAAAGGGCACGGATATTTTGTCTTAATTCTATTTCAGTTCGTATTTCACTTCGTACTTCGTATTTCAATTCGTAGGCTATTTCAGTTCGTATTTCAGTTGTGTATATCATGTTTGGAATTAACCCTTGCATGCACATGCCATCTTCTGGAGGAGGGGAAAAGTTTTACAGATCCCTGCAATTAAAAAAAAAATAATTATAAGAATAGACGTACTACATTTCAACTTGCTTTGAAAAGCCAGGTCATTTTGAATTGTAGGCTAAAAGTTCTGATTGTCTTGTCATTTAAATACGGGCAGGAATATGTAGTAAAGTGTTTAGAATAAACCTTGTATTATGTTATGAAAATGTAAACCTTTTCTTCTCCATTAACTATCCTTTCCAGCATCTGGTCACGCACCTCCCAACCCCCGTCTCACCACCCCCTTCCACACACACACACACACACACACACACACACACACAAACCTTTCACCTACTGTACTACCAAGGTTTGTGTTTTTGAATAGAGTGAGCATTTTCCTTTTAGACTTCATTTTACATGTATCTACATGTAACAATACTAAGGCATTCTCGAACAAAGTATTGATGAAGCACTGCCACCAACCGCCCACCTCTAATCTCCTTTATCTCAGCCCCTATCCCCTAAATCACCAAATTCGGACACCGGTCTGCCGGTTATCTACGTCCTGCCTAAGGTGCACAAGAAACCCCCGATAAACACGAAATTTATCGGTAGGCCCATAATAAGCGGCAATGGATCACCGACGGAACAAATCTCAAAATTTGTAGATTATTTTTTGCTTCCAATCGTGGAACGACAAGAGACTTATGTGAAGGACACATCATCAGTCTTCTGGAAGCTACTCAGCTACCTGAAAACGTACTTCTAGCAACACTAGACGTGGTTTCTATCTATACTAATACTCCCCAAGAGGAGTCCATAAATGTTGTCTGCAAAGCATACGAGAACGCAAGCCAGAGCCTTTACGAGATATAAGTCAAAAATCTCAACTGCTTCACTACGCAACTCCTCATACTCATTTTGGAAAGTAACTGTTTTGAGTTTATATAACGAAACTTTTATCTGCAAAAAATTGGTTGTGTAATGGGCAGTCAAGCCTTGTCAGAAATATGCGATATTTTCATGTATAAACTTGAAAAAAGCATCTTACCGACTGATCCTAGAATCATTCGCTGGTTTCGTTATCGAGATGACATTTTGTTGTTCTACAAAGGCAACATTTCGGAACTTTGCTCACTAGTGGAAAATATGAATAAAATTCACGAGACGATTAAATTCACGATGAGTCAGTCACATATCTAGACCTCACTATTTTTAAAGGCAAAAACTTTGAAACCCACGGGCGGCTGGTCACCAAAGTCCATACAAAGCCTACAGAAACCTATCAATATCTTGACAGGACTTCTGCCCACCCACTCTCAACCTTTAAAGGCTTTTCAAAAGGACAAGTTTTAAGATATGTGAGATTGTCAAACAATGAGAACGACTTCGTCTCCAAAAGGGACGCTTTCAAAGAAAAGTTCATTGCACGTAACTACACGGGCCAAGAATTTGATCACGCCATTAAATGCATTAATTTTAAAGAACGATCAAATCTTCTTTTGCCCAAACCACGTGAAAATGAAAATCCATTAGTTTTCAAAATAAAATATGCACCCCATTTGAAAACCAACGAGCTAAAAGAAAGCCTGCTAAGACACCGGCACTTGATATCGGAAGACCCGAATCTGTGTCAAAATTTTCCGAAGCCACCGTTCCTAGCCTTTGAGAGGGCACCCAACTTAAAAGATTATGTAGTTTATTCTAGACTGAAAAGTGACGGTGAATTGGAAATGAATCACGAGGAAGAAGAAGAATGCTATTTCAATGCTCTTATCGAGGCGCTCTGAAAGAGCATAATTTTGAAAAAAATTCTTGTTTTCGAATAAAGACCAGGACAAACTGAAAAGTCCGACTAAGCTGATGAAGCTCAACATCTAAAACCAATAGCAGAAACATGTCTAGTTAAAGGTTTTAGAAACCTAACAGAGCAGTACTACAAAGTATCTGCGGTCTTAAATCTCATCCAACAGCACAGGTTAATTATTGATTGATTGACTGATTCATTGATTGATTGATTTATTTATTTAAACTTTGAAAACAGGGTTGAGAAACTCGGTTAGCTAAAGAGCTAATCTAACCCGAGACCCTGATTACAAACATGCAAAAGTAAGAAGTAAAAAGTAAAGATGTAAAACATATAGAAGTTTACAAAAATTAAAAGGGAGATGAAAATAAAATAAAGATCAGATATACATGATGTAAAACATAAGAGAGAAAAACAAAACAAATATAAACATAATTCAAACCAAAAGTAAAATAAAATAAAAGGGATTAAATGATTTCATGAATAAGACGTTTAAAACAACTCAGAGATGCTATTTGTCAGAGATGCTATTTGTCTAATTATAAGACGTTTGACCGTTAAGAACGCAGAAAATATTTTTTTTTTTAAATAAATACGTTGAAACACGGGACGGCCTACGTAGTATCAGATAATGCCACCGCCTACCCTTTTTAATTGACTCGTTGACAACATGCCAAGATGATCCCACAGAACTGACGGTTGGCAATGAATTGGGAAAGTCTGGCAACGAATTGGGATATGCCCTTCACTGCCATTTTATTTAATGGACATCCGCAAAGATTGGTGCTGGGCATATTATGACACAGGGGTTTCTTCAGAACACCTTTGTCAATAATGTTATTGAAAAATATGGACAATTTACGTCTTCCTCGAGCTAAATTTTGTCAAATTTAAGCACACAGAACGTTATAAATAATAAAAGAAAAGTAACCAGTTAATCACAATAACTTAACACCTGTCTGACAGCTATTAAACTTACTCCCTGCCGTCAAGAGAGTTGGTACCACAGAATTCTGTAGTTGCAAACGACTTGGCAAATAAAATGGAATATTTAAAAAACAATCTGCTGCAGTGGGTCAATAAAAGTCAAGTGAGGGAGTAGGTGCAGCTAGAAAACACCTCGATTATGAGCTCTACTTTATCATGGACTAGTTACATTTTAGGCTGATGGGTATTTTATTGGTTTGTACGATTGTATCTTCTGTGGGATCAACTTCTCATGAACTCTAAGAGAGAAGCTGAACTTCCTATATGTCAATCCTTGCAAAACACTTTGATAGCTTCTTACAATGGCCTCTAACCCGAGAATTACTTTGAACCTTAAAGTAACTACAAGATAACAGAGGATTCCTTTCAGACAAAAATTTGTACACCTGGAGCATGTCCCCCTAATCCTTCTCAACTCCAGGGTGGTAAGCCCAAGATGTCAGTCTAACATGATAAGGTAGATGCCTAACCTCCGGCGGGTATGAAGGCGCGGAGTGGTTCTCGAACTCTGACCTTGCTCTACCAAACTTGTCGTTTTAGTAGAAGGGACTCCAAGCCTGGGCTGCTTAGTCGAGATGGGGTCTTACCAACCGCTTATACAGATTTAAAACAATTTCTTTACTACAACTAGTCCTCTTGATCAATTCAAGCACCCACTAGCCCTAGCAGCGCAGCACGGCACTCCAGCTGCTCACTGTAGTAAAAGATGGCACATCTCCCACGTTTCACGACAATTTCCAACTGAACAACTCCCCTAGGGTCAATTCACTCAGGTCAATTTCCCCTCGAGTAAAAAAATTCCCAAACAGAACCGCAATTCCAAACTTTTGGTGGGGAAAGTATAAGGGGTAATTTTCATGGGTGTACATTGTCCAGTGGAAAATTGCCCGGGCCGGGGAATTGTCTGAGTGGGAATTGCCTCAGTGGGACTAACTGTCCCGGGGAGGAGAATATTGTCCGGGGATAGTTGTCCGGTAACGGGTAAATGGTGCTATGTGTACGTCCTGTCCAAGAACATGGTAGCCTTTTACTTAAAGGGATTGAGCAGTCCCCCCAAGAAGTCCAAAAGAGTATACTGCCACCACTTAAAAGTTTGTCATAACTCCACCTCCTTTTTTTTTTAACAGAGATACCAAAATACAAACAAAGCAAAAAGTGCGTTACTACAGCCAGGGTCAGGTGTCCTTGGTTGCCCAGCTCCAGACAGTGACCAATTAGAGCAGTTCTCCCTCCACAACAGAATGAGAGCTTGCTGTCCACACACACCAGGTCCCCAATGTAACCTAACACCAAAATCAAAACAAGCCTCTGCCTGCATACACAGAACAGTTGTGTTGATACTGACCCCCTAGAGAGTTATCAGCACTGTCTATGTTATAGTCTGTGTACAATGAACAATACTCTGTCTATAGTGTTATATAAATGTAACTATAGCACCTCCTGAACTTTGGATGGACAGTACAGTGCTTACCAAAATGGATTTCTGTTCCTTTGCTTTGGCTATGGAATAATGTGCTTCAGATTTGTATTTGTTGTACCGCTTGTGGCGTTCCATCCCCGTAGAACCAATTATGCATGTAAAAGTTACATGAAGTACAAGCGCTCAACACATATCTCTTATCACATCATCCACTGTTTGTAAAGAAACATGTGTCACTACTACAATGCTGTGCATTCCAAACATGGGCGCCCGGAGGGGGCAAGGATGGCAATTGCCCCCCCCCCCCCGAAAATCAAAAACTTGAAAAAACGAAGAAAAAAATAAAGGAAAAAAAAACGAAGAAAATATAACATCAACATTTCTTCACAGTTTAACCAGAGTGAATTTCTACTCTCAAAACAGGAACTGAATAAAAATATCAACACTCACGCCCCAGCAGTCCCCCCCCCCCCCCCCGAGCATATTTTTGGTATTTTTTAAAGTTTATAGTTACGATATTGCTTATGTTTCCCCTTGGATGTGCCATTTCCAGAGATCTGGGAAGCCTTTTGGGCCAACATTTTCTTGCGCTCCGTGCCAACCCATGGTGGCGCGGAGCGCTGAGAGTCTGTCTATGGGCCCCCTCTCCCCTCGACAAACTCCTGGCTACGCCTTTTTCAACACTGTGTGAAAAGTAGCATCTAAACTCTTTTCTGGGGGTAAAATATTTCCCATGAAAAAAGTTGGGCTGCCTAAACAATTTTGCCCCCCCCCCCCCTTGAAGTTTTTTCTGCGGACGCCCATGATTCCATAGGGAAACAGGGTTTTCGTAAACGATTGCAAGAATAACAGTATTTAGAAAGAAGATGCCACCTCTGTTAATGGGTGTACATACAAAACGAAGATCGAAGACTTGAAAATCAAGACCGAACTGGTGTCCCGTCTCCGCCGGTCTTCGTTTTGTATATACCCCATGAATAAATAGCCTTGATGTTGGGAGTATGAACATAAAAATATGTTTCCATGGAAGGCTTTGTCGAGGATCGCGGGAGAGAGCACACATATAGTGTGTAGATGTTTGTGGGAGAGGGTAGGGATGATGAGGGCAGGCACTGTGACATGAGTTTCCCACCCTATTAAAATTCAAGTCCCCAGTGAGGCACACCTGCAGATTATCTTCGACTTTTTCTTCAAAATAATAGCGGAACCTTATCCTTAAGAGTACAATTCCAGGGGTGGCGCCAGAATTTGCTCGACAAAGTTCTACGTTCCTCAAAAGGCGGAGGAGACTCCAGGTCTCGAGAGGAGCGACGGGTCTTTCCAGAAATAGCTAGAAAGTTGAAACGGAAGGTAATTGACCAACAGAAAAATCAATACGCCTACTCACTGAGAGGGGGAAAAAAAAACAGATCAACTGTCTGACTCCTATCGGCAAACGGGAATAACTTGGATTGTTATAGCATCCACAACGCTTGCCAAACCTCCGGCGGCATGAGTCAATAATGAAACGGTTTTATAAATGAAAAATCATACAAAAACCAACCATACTGAAAATGATGGTGGGCGATATCATGGGTTTGCTATTTAGCAATATGTATAGCTCTTCGATATAGGGGTCAAAAGTTTGAGGTAGGCCTATCATTTGCCTCAAGCTATTATTAGATTCCCCCACCCCTTCCCCCTGAGACAGAGGAAAAGTTGATCGGTTGAGCATGGTTGTATATACAGGTGTGAAGGGAAGCGGCAGTGAAAGTTACTTTCGTAGCAGGCTGTACGACATATTCCTTCTTAAGTTTTTGGCAAAGGGGGTTGAACACTGAACAAATCGAGTCCTCTCCGCGTGTGGAGCGATAGAGACCAAAGACACTATAGCGCCGTAGGCGCTATACTGTCTTTGATAGAGACCAACGTAAACAACCACACTGTTCATACGGGTTGACAGCCCGAGTGTCTGCGGTACGGTACAGTAAGCGACGTTCCAGCAAGAAGTTTCTCTTGTTTTCTACAAATAAAGTCGCCAGTAATCAGTGCTTTGCAGTAGATCCTTTTAACCGTTCTTGTTACTCGAGATCTTTTACATCTTTTTAAGTTTAGCTTTACCCACTGCCCACGGGGATTGTACTGTAGGTTAATATAACGTTAGGACTGCCTGTGATCCCACATAGCAGAACTGCTACCTGCGGTAGGCTACGGTGTTGACTACAGTATAGTGAGTGTACCTTGAGTCGGTCAATGCACACAAAATGTAACATAGGCGTGCTGTAGCCTTCAAATAAACATATGACAGTAGAGAAACTCCAGCACGACATGAAAATAACTCAAACTCTGTCAAAAATAAGCATTTACTCCCATTTTTAGAAGAAATTTACCCAGCCTAGCCTACATGTAGTGTAACCTAAAGGTAGCTTGAGACCACCTTTAAATGGCCTAAAAAATTATTTTAAACAATTCTCCAAATCACTGCAAATGGTCTCCTTCCATCGTTTTATGATTTGTGTTCGTAATGGTGATATCATTATTGGAATATATCCTGATAACACTCTTATGGGCTTTCATAATGTTTGGGTGACCGACTCAATTAAGGTCCGTTATTGAACCTAAGGCATCAGAAACTTGTGGTGGAAATTTCTCCGTCTCTTGAAAGTTTGCCAACTAAATTCACTCTAACTTTCAGGTTTAAGAGAAAACATGTACATGAGAATAATGGATAAGTTTAAATCACATATGACTACTTTATGTGTATGTTTTTAGTGAAAATTCCCTTAATTGACCAACTCATGCCAGACTGCTTAATTTGTCAGTCGCGCGGAAGAAGTTCCGCGCGCATTCTCAATTTACATACTGATTTTACCACGAATTTGGCGCGCAATAATTCAGTTTGGTGTGCGGCGCGCAGAGCAAGACTCCATCCCGGCCGGCATAGCGGTGGCGAAACGGTTACAGTACCTCGGTCTGTCGGCGTACTGTGCAATGCAAACTAACCTTATCCAATACACACATGACAGCCATGCAATTTTGTGTTGTAATGTACCTCCACTTAATTCCCACTGAGTACCACACAAAATATGATTATTTCCTGCCAAATAGGAAAAATGTACATAAATTTTGGCAGTAGTATGATATGTATAAGTGTAGCGTACGTAAGTACAGTATACGTACATATAGTATGTAGTATACATAATATAGTATACATATGCGTATATGTATACGTACACATATAGTTAAATGTATTGTGTGTATTCAGTTTGTAGCGGCACTGGCGCGCAATTTTGGAACTTTACAATTACATTCCGCGTGCAATTAACAAACTATGCAATCTGGAACTCATGGTACCACCATCATAGGATCCTGTCTCTCATGTTACCCACATAAAGATTTGCTGTTAAACCTACAGTTCATGCATTGGTTAGGCCCTAATTTGGAATCAGTGCCCGGAAGTGACGACACAACATTCCACCTCACTAGTATTAAGCTGGTGGATGAAATTGCAAAACAGTGAATGTAGAGGTGCATGCACTGTTAATCTCTCACTGGAATATGGCTTTGGCAAATGAATTACTATCATATCACAACCATTATTGTTTCAAAGTCCCTTGGAAAAAGGAAGCTTACTCAGTCAGTATGGTACTCCATCTTATTCCTTTTCACTAACAAAATAAAATTAAATTTTAAAGCATACCCTGTGCAATTTTTTAACTGAACCTCCTCTTGGCCCCAGTGACATTAGCCAACCCATTCATCATTATGTTTTAGTCTTTCCAAAAATGTATCCCCTATATTAAGTACATAGTCAAATTTCCCATGTTGTATAAGCACCCAAATAGTTCCAACTTTCCCATACCCACAACAGTTTTTTCTTCTTTGACGCAAAATGATATTTCAGCATGCCCATTTTCCTTCACTTCTACCTAGCAGTATTTGTAGGGGTGTTCAGACAATCCCACCCAAAAGGAATGAAACAGAATCACCCAAACTGTGACAAGTTTCACTCAATGAAGATATTTCCAAAATCCCTTTCCCCCCTTTCAGTGTTGTGCCCTATTCCATTTCCAACAGTTTTGAGTCAACATTGAATGGGAGAGTGGGGGTTTGTTTCATTTACAACTAACTTTACTTTAAGCTTCTCCAATTTAAACAAGAAACACCTGTCTGAGTACACCTCTAAGACAGAGGCAAAGTACCAAACCTACACTGAGTTCAATTTGCTTGAGGCCATATGTATTAACATACAGTGACTGTGGTTTAGCTAAATTGGGAGAACGGCTGACTGTACAAGTTATCATTGACCAACCAGAGTGAAGCTGTATTGTTTGATTGTCAATCAAAGTGCAGTCATCAGCTGTATTAGAGCTCTAGGGCTATTCCTAAATATGTTTGGGCAGGGAGTAGCTAGCAGCTCCCTAGTTTGGGAGGATGACATATCCCCTTTAAGTTTGATAGTCACTTGTTCACAGGCCATTGGAGTTCAAAAATAATCCTGATGCTTTTCCTTGTTTGAAGTCAGAAGTTGGAGCTGCCACTTTGTTTTAAAATCCATTTTTGAGGTTTTTCAAAGGAACAATGTTCTATTTCATATTGCATGCAATCACAGTGAGCAAAATGCTGGCTACATGCAAAATTTGCATCCAGAGCTCAACTAGTCATTCAGTTTGACTCCTGTTTGCATAAAATTGATGTTACTGTAACGATGATTTGTTTACTCCAAGGAAATCCAATAATGTTTTATAAGCAAATGGCACAAAACTCTGAAAATTTTTCAATTTCTGAAAGATTGGAAGGCATTTAAATATTAAGCTGATTGAAATCCTAGCACCCAATGCTACAATTACAGAATACAGGTCCATTGATTAACTCTTTACACTGTAGTATCTGAAGTTGATGTCAAGTTTCCGTTAATAAAACTTAACGTGAATTCCCTTTATTTTAGGACTAAACCTGGTTAGTTTTTCCATGAAATACCAATATGTGTACAGTATGGATTTGGAAAATGTTGCATTTCTGATGACTCCCATTTTGTTTCTGTTTAATAGACCAGTTTCTTACCCTCATCTTATTATAAATTTACATTTTCTGAAATTCCCAAATTCAGAATTTTCATTTTAACATTTCATTTTGTCATCTGTACTAAAGTGTCAAGGTCTGTATATACTTTCAAATTTTTATGTGATATAAAGCTATAAGAACTATATGGTCAGGGCTGGCAAAAATGTTTATTTCCTGGGAAGGGAGTCAAAATTTCCACAATTCCTCCAATTTTTCATGTACATGAAAGGTGTAAATTTCCCTCCAATGACCAAAATTTCCCTCCAAATACCCAAATTTCCCGGGAAGGAGCCTCCCAACTTCCCAACTTTTTCCACCCAGGCATATGGGGGTTACCCCTTGCTCTTCTGGGCTAAGCTCAGGGTTGAATAGTGTTCAATTTTCACAACTTTATAGCCTTGTACTGAAGTATGAATTGCTCTTAATGATGTTCCAGTTTAAAGCAAAGTTAGAGTAACATCTCCCTAGTTGAATCTGATGCTAAAAGAGGACAGGCACAAAAAGTTCTAGGGAGCCTATAAGTAGTACCTTGGCTACAAGGACCTCCTTTTTTCACATTTGGGGGTCTTAATGAGCTAGATTTGATAACCAAAATGTCTGTGAAAAAGAGCAGGTTAGCAACCAGAGGACAGTGACAAAAGCAACAGAAAACTGTTAAAACCTGAAGCTGTTATCAAAAGGGTCTGAGAATAAAGACAATTGTGCCATGCAAGTTACTTTGATCAAGTTTTCCTAAAAGAGATTTTTGTTAACAAAGAAAAAAACAAAAAACAAATGCTAATTGCAGTATTTGTGTCTTGTCAGTGGTATGAAACTTGGCAAAAAGGTAGAGTTTTGTGAGTTCCTTAATAATGTTCTAGCTTTTCTGCATATGAATTACCAGTTTTAAGTAGTGTAAAATGTGAAGTCCATTTTTTATGGATTTCTTTATATTTTGCTATGGTTATCAGGTCTTGATTTTCCATACTAAGATATGCTGGGAATGATAATAAATATTTTCTCCATCACCTCACCTAATTTGCAGCTGACATTTTTCTGAAAGGTTGCATTTATTTAGACCAAAATGTAGACTTTTAGAGAAGATAGCATTCCTGGCAGATTTCTTCCTAGTAGAAACTGCATACAAAGGTTTTTAAGGGACCTTCAAAAAGTGCCCCTTAAACAGTTGGGGGACTGTATCCAGCAGAATGAGATAGTATATGAATATGTTAGAGTACACTTAGTAGAGGAACTGGTGAATTGATATTCAAAGATGTAAGAGCGTAGTAAATTTCCTGATTTCAGGAAATTGGAAGTCTTGAGCAAAATTGTGAGGAAATCCATTTTATTAAAAATATTAAGTTCTGCATTGGTCATGGTGGGTAAAATGACCAAGGATGGGAAAAGTTTTGGGTTTTTGGTTTCGATGATAAGAGAAACCTATGCAACTGTGCTGGCGTGTGTATGTATGTATATATGCGTGTGTGTATGTGTGTATGTGTGTTTGTGACACTTGCTCGTTAACACGATATCTCAGGAAGGGAAACTCTGACACTTCTCAAACTTGGTACATAGGTGCCCCATATTGAGAGGAAGAACCCTATTGTTTTTGGTGGGGGTCGAAGGTCATCTGGGGTCACCAGGGGTCAAACTCTGAAAGCCTTGTTAACACAATATCTCAAGGTAGAAAACTTGGATGAATTTCATACTTAGTAGGTAGATGCATTATGGGAAGAGGAAGAACCTTATTGATTTTGGTGGAGGTCAAAGGTCATTTGGGGTCACCAGGGGTCAAACTCTGAAAACCTTGTTAACACGATATCTCCATGTAGGAAGCTTGGATAAATTTCATACTTAGTATGTAGATGTGTTATAAAAAGAGGAAGAACTGTATCGATTTAAGTTCAGGTGAAAGGTTATTTGGGGTCATCGGGGGTCAAACACTGAAAAACCTTGTTAACACGATATCTCGATGTAGGAAGCTTGGATAAATTTCATACTTAGTATGTAGATGCCTTATGGTAAGGCAGAGAATCATATTTCTTTTGGTGGAGGTCAAAAGTCATCTGGGGTCACCAGGGGTCAAATGCTGAAAACCTTGTTAACACTATATCTCGACATAGGAAGCTTGCATAAAATTCATACTTAGTATGTAGATGTGTTATATAAAGGGGAAGAACTTTATCGATTTTAGTGGAGGTCAAAGGTCATTTGGGGTCATCGGGGGTCAAACTCTGAAAAACTTGTTAACACAATATCTTAAGATAGAAAGCTTGGATGAATGTCTTACTTAGTATGTAGATGCATTATGGGAAGAGGAAGAACCCTATTGTTTTTGGTGGAGGTCAAAGGTCATCTGGGGTCACTGGAGGTCGAACACTGAAAACCTTGTTAGCACAATATCTCAAGGTAGAAAGCTTGGATGAATTTCATACTTACTATGTCGATGCATTATGGGAAGAGGAAGAACCCTGTTGTTTTTGGTGGAGGTCAAAGGTCATTTGGGGTCACTGGGGTCAAACTGGAGACCTTGTTAACATGCTATCTTTATGTAGGAAGCATGGATAAATTTGTGCATAGTATGTAGATGAGTTATGGAAAGGCAAAGAATGCTATTGTTTTTGGTGGAGGTCAAAGGTCATCTGGAGTCACCGGGGGTCAAACCCTGAAAACCCTGGTGACATGATATCTTGACATAGGAAGTTGGATGAATTTCATGCTTAGTATGTAGATGCCTACTGGTGAGAGGAAGAACCCTATCACTTTTGGTGGAGGTCAAAGGTCATTTGGGGTCATCAGGGGTCTGGCCTTAAAAAAGTTGCAGTCACTTCATACTACTGTAATTCCATGATACTGTAGGTATGTATGAATCATCGAAACCGCAATGCACTTTTGCATTCTAGTTTTGTAATCTCTTTACAAAAAATGTAAATTTCTGCTGCATGAACATATTTAAGAAAAAGAAAAAGATAGTGCCATTTCGTACCTTGGCCTCCTCCTAATGTGAAGAGTTTTCTCAACAGGGCCTCCCCTTAGACCACTCCCCCAGGACGACAATCCTGGACAACAATTTCAGGAAATGGACCTCTACTTCCTTTACACCTCTGGATATTTGTTAACATAGTATTGAAAAATTCACCACCATAAAAATTACACTAGCAATAAAAACATTGACTAGCCCTCTTAACACAGCTCAAAAGAACAGTAAAATTTCTGCAAGATAGTAGGTCATGCTAGAAGCAAGTTACACATTTCATGATGTTACTTGCAGAGAAGAAGCTTTTACAGAGGGAGATGGAGTCAGGCGCATAGCCAGAAATTTGCCGGGGGGGGGGGGGGGAAGGGGGGTGGCAAAGCCTGTAGGCAAACTATCAAAGCATAGTGCCACCATAGGTTGGCATGAAGCATACAAGAAAATTTGGCCAAAAATACCTCCCAGATCACCTGACATGGCACTTTCCAGGCCTTGTAAGTTGGATCTAAATATTTTTTGCTTTGTGTTACTAGCAATATCATAAAAAAAATCATTAAAAAAATACCAAAAATATGCTTAAGGGGGGGGGGGGGTGGGGCGGCTGCCCCCTTGGCCTCTGCTGGTTATGCACCTGGATGGAGTGAGCATCCTTCATACCAGCCAGGGTGTGAATCATGTTGTGAGTGAAATTTAAGAATAATGAGTAAAATGTTTTTGACTTTATAGGTCAGGCAGGGCAAGCATTTACAGCAGGTGGACAGCTACAGTTTACAAGTGTGACAGCAGTAATCAACTTGGAAGAGTACGAATGTTCGGAGATCAGCCATGTAGCAGTCAGACTTTTAAAGCATCCACAGTCACCAGTGGATTTCACGATTGCAAGTCAATACAGTTTTCAGCTGGTTGAATGTAGAGGTAAGTACTGGGTGGATGAGAAAGATGACTCACTTAAAAAGTAGACATTTAATCATCTAAGAGTAGGGCTGTGACCATTTAGCGATTAATCGCTAAACGATCGCATGTTTAATAAACGTTTAGTACAAAGGTACCAGTGATTAATCGCAAAACCCATTTTTTCGAAGTAAAGTAGAAGTAAAAAACAATCTGCAGTCATTACAGAAAATTAGATGTTCACTTTAACTCTTTTTGAAAAAGTGAAATACATAATTATACAAATGGCACACATGTAAACATACGACATCAAAGGTGAGCTTCTATGAGGATCCGTGTTTGAGGTTCATGGAAACTATGTCCCCCAACGTTACTAACGCATTTTACGTATTCATCATGTTCAAGAGTACATTTAAAGTCTCTGTGTTGATCATACTGTAGGTACTTGGGATTAATCGCTAAACGATCACAAAATTTTGCGATTAAACGTTTAGTAATTTTGCTAAATGTTCACAGCCCTATCTAAGAACAGAAAAACTATACTGATACTAAAACGTGTATAGTCAGTGTCCCTAATTTTGAGCACCCCCATGCATTGGAGCATAACACAAATTACTCTGTATCACAGTGGAAATGCAAAAGCCTATAGACAGTTTACTGTCAGTTAAGCTGAATTGTGAGATATTTATCATCAAAATGAATCCATTCAAGGTTAGTTTTCTGCTAAATATCTTTCAGAAAGATGAAATTTATTATGGTATTTCTGCTGCTATACTCTTTTGGGGATAACTTTGAGACAGGTGTCACAGTTTTGGTGAGCAAATGAAGTTGTCATAACCGGTCAGTTTATGTACATATTTATGCTTGCATACCTGAATGAATTAGTCTCCAAAATTACATTGCCAAAGTATGCCATTACTTAAATCTGGGGTGCACAAAATTATAGAATAAATAACATGAAATATTCCCTAAAGAGCCTGTCTTCAGTTATAACTTCCTCAGATTCTATCCCACTGAAGCATGTTTAACATCAAATTAAAGAGCATGAACAAAAAGTTCCTGGTTATGACAGGTGAATTGATGAAGGTGTCCATAAAAACTGCTAAAAATATGAATATTCCATATACCCATGCTACTGGTTTTGTGCAAGAGCATCAACAGCTTCTCAGAAGTGGGCAGCACATGACCAAAACTAATGGAAACCCAAGAAGCACTATCTGGGGCTCACTGAAGTGGGGGACACATTACCAGAACTAATGGAAACACGAATTGCAAAGCAGTACAGTATCTGGGGCTCACTGAAGAGCCACAGAAACTTTGGATACCAGATGATCTGCAGTGTTCTGTAATTCTTAGGCATTTTCTTTCATGACATGAAAGTCCTTTTAGCCCAAATTCTTGTAGAAGCTGACCACAGTTAATCATGCTTGCATCAAAACAAGGTAACAAAACTCCAGCTCTATCAGCACAATATGCGCTCATGTGAATAATGACTTGTGGTGCTTAGGCCTAGTAAGTATAGATCCAGTGGCTACTAGGGCTTGGCCGGATCATATGTCCAGATTGAGCACGGTTGTGAAGATACAACTCGCTGGACTAAAACCGCAGAATGTGAAAGTCACTGACCATCACTAATAAGACTTTCCCGGGCTGTTGGGGACTACTCAGGATTGTAGGCTTATGGGCATTTTCACGGCATGTTGATTTTAATCCATTAAATGGCTGCCACCACCACTTGGGAGTTTTATTTCATTGAATCAGCTGTTGTAAGTAACAAAATCAGACATGTAGGTACCATTTTCATTATGGTTCTGGAAAAAAAAATGGGGAGGGGGATATGATACCTCCCTCTTTGAAAAGTGGAGGACATGTCCCCCACCTGTTGATATTCAGGAATTTGCTCTCCTACTGTTGTACCGTCAGGATTGATATGGTAAATTTTCTGTACTCTAACCCTTCGTAAGTAGGACCTTATGGAGGTTGAATATTTGCATTGGTGTTTGGTAATTTGTTTATTGGTTCACATTCCTACATTTCTTGGTCTTGACATCAAATAATAGAAAAGGAACTCTAAATTTTTGGCACGTAGGAATAATGGAACTCTACTGTACAGGTAGGGACTGAATTTCAGGTAACTGAGAAGAATGTAATTACATCATCTAAACAAGAGCCTATGTCATAGTTGGTACCTTTCTGGATTGCCAAAGGAAACCTTTGCCCTATATTATATTTGCATAAATTGCATGACTGAAGCTAGGTTATGGGCCTTAGGGGTTCAAATTAAGTAAGGTGCAACCACTAAGCAGAAAATGCAAAAAAGGTAGGGAATCCTTTGCTTGCATGCTTTGAAGAGAGAAGTGTAAAGAATAAAGGTATTACTACTCTAAATTGGAGATTAACAATGTTGTGACTAGTGGAATTGAAAAAAGGTCTGAAGAGCAATGCTTGCATGATTGTCCTACCATAAGAGATGATTTTTCCTGTGATTATTTGTTCATTTGTCCAATTTTGTCTGTATGTGTTGACATCTCTTCATTATTGCAGGACTAACTATCACTAGCATCACTGTGAGTGAATCTGCTAGTGTATCCAATAATGGCTTTCCACTTCGCGAAAGGACTTTTGACCAGGATATGGTGTTTGACGCTACATTCGGCACAGACCGCAGATATGGTAGTGTTCGTGGCAGTAACTTATGGGAAATTACAGTTGGGATTAGTCGGGTTCAGAGTCCAAGTTTTGCCAGTTTGGATAGCAATGTCATGGCCATGGCACAACTCACCCAAGCTCAAAGAAACCTTGATGTAGAAGGTGGCGAGTCCTTGATTTTAACTGGGGCAGAAGTAAGTGTCTGATATATGTCACTGAGAGCATAACAAAGAATGAAACATGTGCATGGGTCATTATCATTATTCCATAGATGGTATAATGTATAATTCAATCTATGGATTATTTTGATTGTGTCAAATGTATATTACATTAGATAAACCCACAAATGGTGTCAGGGACTACCCAGATTTTGCATGATAAGAAGTACTTCAGCATCTTGTAAATACAGATTTTGACATATTATTCATATTAGCATCTCCTATGAAATGTCCAGAGTTGTTTAGTAGTTACAGTACTATGGAAAACACTGGACAGTTCCACTGGGATAGCCCTTAAGTGAAAAGGGCTAATGATTGAAGCCAGGTAATACCTGGTATCAGTATGAGTTTAATTATTAGTGGGATGGTTGAATGTGATTTGAATGAAGTTGGAAGGAAAAGTTTCTTTTTGTGGTAAGTTCTGTTCAAATAGTGCACCAGTAGGCCTATAGGTTCAATAAATCCAGTGTATACCTGGCCCACTCTTTGCAGCAATTAGATGTTTGAATAGCTTGCCTACTATTAAGTCTCTCTACTTGTACAGTAGCCCACAATTAAAATTGGTCCAGCTGCAACCCTGCAGATGACTTTCAGGTCTAATTGTGCCATTCTCATAAGAATCTGTGAAATACATCAGCGGATTCCATTGCTGTAATTATCGACTAGGAAGACCTGTTGTTTAATTTCAAACTTCACAGACATTAACTTGCTCGTGCAATGAAGAAATCATAGGAAGGGAGCATGTCTCCTTTATTGGAGTCCATTTTAATCCTTTGAAGTAAAGCATTCGAGAATGGAACTAATTTCCTTCTTTAAAGGGCATAGGATGTGTCATAATCCCAGACATCCTATGGAGGGGTTTCAGTCACGTGACTTTAACCAACTAGACGCAATTTTGAAGGGCAAGATCGTGCGTCTCTTTAATTTTGACGGGCACGCGTCCATTGTGTCACAGTAGTATCTATGGTTATGCCGTGCGCGTGAGCTGTAAATTCGCTTACTGCGTGTTTGTTTTGCCCTTCAGTGCCTGGGAATCCATTGCGCATGATGTCACGTGAAATCCCTCTATACATATGGACAAAAGATCATGTGACCAAAAGAGTCATTACATTGGAACTAACCTAGGCTTACCAAGGTGGCTGCCAGGTTAGTGTCATTTGGGTAATTTGACGATGAATCTGTAATACAATATTTATTTCAGACAAATTGCAGACATGAACGGAAGAACAAGTTTCTCGCATAACCTGTTGATACTGTACTTAACCACTTGAGCAAGTCCAAATTTTATGCACAAGACATAGGAGGCAGCCATACAAGCCTTAATGTATACATACATATATATATACACACAAATAATGGCAATACTACACATAGGACACCAAGTGTAGGGTGCTCTGTCTTCGATGTAAGAAGTCCATGGTCATGATCCATGCCAATACAAATGTAAGCCCATTCTAAGCTGTGTAATTCCACTCTGAACAACCACCTTGGTAAATAATGGAAACATGTGTAACAGCCTTGCAGGCAAGTGATGCAGACTCTTTTTAAACAAGTTCTTTAGATATCATGCTCTTTTTTGTGTTGTTTAAGTAGTTAAAATATTTTCTGCTAAAAAGGTTGAACATCAACTAAAAATCACAACAGGAACTCAAATCATAAAACTCGTTAAAAATCTATTTCAGTCTTTTGGCAAATTATACATCTCAGTCCATGTTTACTCTCTTCCGAGGCTTGTACTAGACTCCTCTTTCAATGCTTCTTTTCCCGCCGCTATGCCCAGCACACGCACCTTAATCCCCTTCAATGCATTCTCTCATTCATTTATTAGAATGTCTCTTATGTAACCTGACATACTGGCACAAACAGAGGGGGTGCTGTGGGTGCACTTGCACCTCAAAAAATTTCCAGGTACTTTTGGTGGACCATGCCTTAAATATTCTATCACAGAAATCTCACTGTTGCTATCCTCATCACAGTTTTGATACAGAAACTCAAACCCACATTGAGAGAACCATTTTTTATCTAAGTCCTTCAGATGGACGATCTGCAATGGGTGAATCTAGTGCACCCCCCAAACGAAATTCTTTGATCCGCCCCAGTGTTAATACAGAGCAGAAATGAAAAGTAATTGGGGAAAAAGGTTACTTAATATTCTGAGGTACCTCTTCTTCTGGGTAAAACTGGTTTACAGAAAGTAGGTGGCAATATTTTACATGTTACGTGTATATGTTTACATGTTTGAAGGTGGAAAATTACCTAGTATGAAAGAAAAAGCTCAACTTGTCCCTACTTGCCCTAAATGAGAATAATTTGTGATAATTGACTATTTGCAGTGTTACTCAGGGCTCCCTATTCTTTCTTGTGTAATCATTCATAAGAAAGTGCTAAATCCTAGACAAGGATGCTACCACAAGTGTAGTGCCATTGGAGGTCAGGGATTCTGTCAGAAACTCAAAAAAGGGGGGATTTATAACTGCTAAAACCTGAGTCCAAATTGATGCTGTCCATGGCCAAAATTACAAGTGGGTTCAGGGGGGCAAAAGCTTGTTTCAAGGTGCCTATAAGGTTCAGTTTGAAGGGTTTTATTAAAAAGCCACTTATTTATGTAAGTTCAAACATTGCTGCAAAAGTGTCCTCTTCTTAAGTAAGAAACCAAGATATTGACATTTTTTATATTTTTATGGAAATGAAAAAGGGGGATTTTACCCTCCTTCTGCAAAGGGGGGGGGGGTAAATTTCCCCTTTCCTACCCTTGACAGAAACCCTGGAGGTTCTTATTCTAAACCCTCTGTTTCAAAGGTTATCTTCACCTGAATTATTTTAAAGACAAACTTTTTTATATTTCAGTATTATGATTTTCCTTATACTAAGTACTAATTCAGATTAGGATTATCGTGTGTTTAAATGAAGCAGATGGATTTAAATGTGAAGATGACATCATTTCATTTCAGTAGTAGCTAGTGGGACCAAGGATAACTGTAATCATTACCCTGAAATGTAGGAAGATGTGTTCACTGTAATATAATCACATGAGGTGTTCCTCTCCGGTAGGGACTCTTCTTGCACCTTCTGCTTGACTCTGTATGTCAAGAATAAACTGTCACTGGGTTGATTAGACTTGGGCAGGCTGCCTAGCTCTAATTCAGAGGGGCTTTTTCTGGCCAGGAGTTTAGTAATGACTCCATTTTCTTTAGAATGGCAACTCCTGAGGAATTTTCAGTTCTATCAGAAGTATACACAAGTATAAGATTTGCCTTCTGTTACAGGTTTCAAGTATTACAACACTACATGTTCTTATGGTCTATCTCTTAATGCAATCGCCAGTTTTGTCTTTTATTGACCTCACATTTGACACCAATAACCGTTGAGAATCTTCTAGTGTGCTCTTTTGGAATTGACTCATTGGTAGAGTAGTAAATGTCAGCTTGAAGCTGCTTTAATTCCTGCAAAAATATTATGTGCAGTAGTACTAGTTTCCACTTCATTCAGGGCTGGGAGTAATAGTGTCACAGGTGCTTGACTTCGAAACATTGGAGTTGTAAATGTCTTAAAATAATCCTGTCCACTATGAAATAGCTAAGCCCTGCAACAGATGTTTGTTTAGCCATGTCTTGTATGGGAAAGTTAATTTGCAGGTGGTTGGGTTTGTGAAAACCTTGTACAAGATGGTAAGAGTGAAGTATGTATATCTGGTATTGTGATTTCTTGAGAAGAGACAATGTTGCCCAAAATCTGCCTCATGGAGGATATTGAAGTGAAGTTTAGTATTGGCAGGAATGTGTCATGGTGATATTTTGTACCATTCTTTGCTGAGAAAAAGTATATTTCTGTAAACCTTAAAACAAATTGATAATTCTTTGTTTTAGGTCTCACTGAACTACAACCAAGTGTGTGCAAGCAGAAACTACTTTTGTGTAAGAATCAGTAAGGCAGAACCAATGGATGTCCTTGGAGGATCTGATTTTCAGTTGAGCGGTCAAGCTGTGGGTTGTGTCGAGATTGTTTGCAGAGGTAAGGGATTAATAGTTTTGCATTGATATATATTGATATATAGAAATGAATGAATGTTGTTGTAATACATGAATTAGAATTTATTGGGTCATGGAAAGCCTTGTCATTAACCAGTCATTGGTAATTATCACACATACAAGTGAGTCTTAAAGTATGAACATAATGCAAACTGTTATATCCCATATCGACACCTACGTGGTGATACCTTCTCATTATGAAGACATTTTGCTTTGTCAGGAAGATCAAATCTTAACACTAAAGGGTGGTAACTCTTTGGTCCAAGATACAGAGGGATAATGGGTACAGCTAGGGGAGTTTATATGTTCAATACAAGAGAATGAAAGCTAATTTTATGTGCTTTGGTTGATTACATTAGATAAGACAGGTGTATTATTTTTGTCATGCACTTGCTTTCATTTATGTTGAATGCCCAGTAAATCTTCATTTTGTTTTTTGTTTTGTTGTGTTTCTTTCTGTAGGTGTTGAAATAACACAAATTTCTTTAGGATCAGTGTCACCACAGAACATTGTACAACATGACAGTATTAACTTTGGATTAAGTGCACAAGTATTTACTAATCCCATTGCTGGAAGTGGATCAACTGGAACAAGCACAGTTAATCCTTGGACTATGAGAATCTTCTTTAACAGCAACCCAAGTCTTGATCTTTCTATTTCTGGTGATGTCACAGGAGATGCAGTAAGCGAAGGTGACCCTTTTTTTTTTTTACATTTTCAGTTTGAGAAAGAGGTTTGGAGTAGCAGACCATGTTTTTATTACCATTAAGAAGAAAGCGTGAATACTATGGGAAGAAAAGAAGTATGTAATCTGGCTAGAGTTTAAGTGTAGGGTCCTTTGTATGAACCACTGCTTACATATTAAAATCTGAAGGCTTTCTTTGCCCTCTCTGAAAAGAAGCAAACATTAACAGTACCAACATCTGCTTCAGCTTCACTGTGGCTAATTAAATAAAATTTAAGAAAAGATACCATGGTTGATATGGAATCAGGATGTTTATTGGAGCTGAATTTCCAGAGAAAATCAAAACATGTTTCCCAAATGTGTTTTCTGTATAATGTTGGTTAAAAATGTTGGATGATAGAATAATGATGTGAAAGGAATTTTTCACTCCTTTTGCCAGAGTACATATATATATGAAATATAGGTGGTGTGAAATGAAATCTAGTAATGGGCAGTAATAAGTGTAATAAGTTTCTGCACTGGCAAAGTTGGTTGCATGTTGGAATGAAGCACCACTGGGTAGACCAGTTAACTCATCGATTTTGGTTTTGGAAGAAATCTTGCCCAAATATGATTGCTTGATACCTCCATTGCCAATGTAGTTTAATGAAAGTATGACTACTTGCTGCCTAGGTCTGTTGCGCACTTACCTTCATAGCAGGTGTCAAATATGTACTCCTTTTTGACGTACATACTCTAACAACTGTGACAGTGACAGAGATCATCCAATTTTGCTATATCCATGAGCCCAATTTGATTTTACCTCTCGACTGTTGATTGGTTTCAATATATGAATATTCATATTGCACGACAAAGCTTCAGCTGTATCGTTCACTTTTACACAGTAAGTCAATGGGACCTTCATTGTGTGAGCTTTAAGTGGGAGAAATCACACACTAAAAGCCCATTGACATTGGTTGTCCGAAACAGCATGGTAATTTAGACTTGCTTTAGTCCATTTTTGTTCAATATTTATAATTTGTGAATACTTAATAGCGAACAGTTTTTGCCCAGTTTCACGAAGAATTCTTGGGAAAGTTCGCGGACATTGGTATTACTTGCAGCCAATATAGGTGCAGGAGTAATACACATCCACCAAGCAGGGCAAGTTGTGCACTGATTTACAAAGATCAGGAAACAATAAGTGTCAGATTTTTCTTTAACATTGGAAAGGATCGCACATGCTGTAATAATTAAACAAGTTCATATAAAAGGAGGGTCTTTTCGAGTATTGTACAAAGTTTACTCCAGTGAGGTACGCAGCTTTTAACTGAAGTTTCAGGGACTGTTGCTAGCCTGATGTGTTATACGTTATATGTCTTGTTTGGATTATGGATAATTAAATTTAGAGGGAAATTATTGAAAGAAATTATTTTATCCATCAAGCTTAAGTGCACAGAAGAATCCTGTGTTAAAAGTCCATTAATGTTCTCATACGTCACAGGGATAGGGAGGTTGGTGCAAAAATTCCCATTTTCTTGTATGAATATTATTTTTAAATATGCTTTTATTACCTTGTTACCCATTGTGGGACTAACATTTTTTTTTTTTTTTGGTTTGTGATGCATATGTATGTCTTCACATGATCATTTCAACACACTGTAGTGATATAGAAGTAAGTGCATATGGGGATAGCAACAGAGGATCATTTCTCCGATCTAGATTCGGTGGAAAGGATAAGAATTGGCTATGAAAAGCTATATCGTCATTCCTCCGAAAATTGTTATCAAAGTAATAACAGAAAGAATGATTTAATTCATATTGGCATCAACAATTATGTACTCTTAATGTCTCAATAGTTGGGTGAAAGTAAAGCCTTAGTTTGGATTCCCTTGACCTATTGAAACGGTCTTTCAAAGCTTATCTCATTCATTCATTCATTCATTAATTTATTTATTTCGTCTGCACAAATACAGTTCAGTTCAGAGGTAAGGTATAAATATAGACAGGATACTAGAACAAACAAAAAGTTTGACGAGCTAGTAACCTATAATGCAATAACATACAAAAAAGAGACAGAAAACTTAGAAAAATAGAAGAGAAGAGAAGGAAAGTAAAAGAGAAACAGATAAGGTGTCCTAGACTGACAAATGAATGAAGAAAGGAACTAGTATTTTCCCACTAAATACTTTTTAACCCGATTTTTGAAGTATGGATACAAAGTAGGTTACTAAGACCACTTGGAAGTCCATTCCATAATTTGCAGCAATAATTGTTCAGGAGAAATTTACCATACATAGAACAAGACTGAGTGACGGGAAAAATTTGTTATTCCTGGTACACATAAACGTAGTCAAGTTACGCTTTGGGTGAACAATGTTACGGAAAACATTAGGTACAAAATTGGAAACGTACAAGAATAAAACTGTACATCTTAAATATGTGAATATCCCTTATTTTAAGTATTCTGAGGCTTTGATGTAATAAATTAGTTGAAAAGTGCCTATGTTTGAATGTTATGATATTTAAAATTCTATTTTGCAAAACTTGAATCGGTCTGAGGATGGAAGCACTGGTCATACTGTAAATTTCAATACCATAGGCGATCTTTGCATACAGAAGAGAATAGTAAATCTGAAGCTAAACAGGGTGAGGAATAGCAGATCTAAGACAGTACAAAATGCCCACTTATTAACAAGATCATTACATAAATCATCAACATCAGGCTTAGATGATGGCTTGTCATTAACGAGAAGACCCAAGTATTTAGCACAATTAGTTTTGTAAACCAAATTACCACTGGAAAAGAAAATATTTGGACAAGAGTGATCATTCCACACTCTTTCATGAAAAACAGAGGAAGTCGTTTTACCTAAATGAAGCGTCAGTTTGTTCGCATCAAACCATGTTTTGAGATTGCCAAGGGCATTTATGGCTTTTGGGATAAGATTGCTGTAATCTTTGCCATGGACAAACACGTTGGTATCATCAGCAAAGACTCTTAGTTCTACATTGGGAACAGCATTCTTAAGTCATTAACATAAATTAGAAATCTCTTCTCTATACGTTTCTACTTTTCTCCCTCATTACTGTTGGCACTTTTGTAGTCTAGGCCATATAAGACTGCACTATAAGTTTTTATTATTTACATTATTTTAGAGTAAATTTAGTTAATCTGCAAGCACTTAATTGCTATTTGTCATATGTTTGTCAATTGCAGTTGTACAATGGATTTCTGACATAGCAATGTGATTTAGTTAGTTGCAAAAATTATAAGGTAGTGTATGAGTGTAATCCTTTCCTTAATTTTCAGAATTTCCATCTGGGGTGACGACTTCGTTTACCGTAAATTCTGTGGTTAACTTGAGAGGTTCTTGTGAGCAAATGCAGTTCATATGTCTGTACATAGAGCAAAATGTTCTTGCCCAGTCATTGTTTACCTTTGAGGAGAGCAATAATGTGCAGTTTGGTTGTACACGTATAAACGATTGCACAGGTAAGGAATTGTTTAAATTTGAAAGAAGGCTTATGTTGTATGAAAGATGTTCATTCCATGATTGTCAGTTGAGTGAAATACATGATGAGAAAGGTCATTGTTAGTAACTATGCATTACATTTCTCTTATGTCAAATTGAAGTGCTAAAGCAATTTTCTTTCAAAGGTGAATGAAAAGACAACCCAACATAAAGCCAGTGGGTTGTTCTTCAGTTCTATAGATACACAGATTATTATAGGAAGTGGATTGGAGAGATATCCATGTATAATTCAAGTGGTGTGGAAGCTTGCCATTCATCAGACCAGGGATGGAAGAAATCCCTTGTGTCTAAAAGATGATGGCTCATTTTTTGGGTAATAATTATATAACATCCTCCAAACCATCTTTATAGCTTTTCAAAACTTTGCTTGAGTCTTTTTTTTTTTTTTTTTTTGTGACTTTACACACAGCTCATGCAAATACCACAAGTAAGGGGTTATGAAGTAATTAAGCATTAAGCAATACTTGATATGTACCTATCAAGAATTACATAATGTTTACCCATGAGATGTTTTAACCATTATGACCAACCTCTTGAAAGTTAAAAATGCATGGAATTTCAGTCACAGGTTTTTCTAAGAAAGTACTTTTCTATTTATTTTAAAATATTGTGACAACGATCAAACTTGTTCTCATTTTATTTTTCAGGGGTTATAATTGACCAAGTCACTGTAACAGTTGATGGATCAGACATAGTAGTTGAGAACAGTGGATCCCGACAGATTTTAACCCTTGAATTAACAGCAAGTCGTACTTCAAGTAGTGCCATGATGGACCCAAGTGGCTCTGACTATTGGCAGGTCATGGCATTTGGAAGTCAGTCTCCCACTGGTAATGGGGAACGTATTTCTCTAGAAATTGACGTAGGACTCACAGCAGTTCAGAAAGCTGAGCCTCTTGGAATGCCTTCAGATTTTGGTTTAGTCACTTATGAAATTTTGACTCGTGGTGTTGATTGTTCAAGGCTGAGCTACGTTTGTCTGGAACTTTTGAAAAACACCCTACAAACACCCAACCCTGATTTCTCTTTGGCACAGAGTGGAATTGGCTGTACAATGGTTGATTGTGTGGGTGAGTATAGTGATTCAGTGGCACAGGAGATGCAACATGTGAACAGTACAGTTTGTAGAAAAAGTATGGCTGCTACAGTATGACTAGGCTTGAAGCATTAGCACAGTTTAATGGCTGTAAATACTATAGATGAAGATTAGCCACCCTGTTGAAACCTTGCCAGATATGAGGGAATTAACAACATAGCTTAATGACTGTAAAAAGATACTTATTGAATTATATATGGTCTGTGCATGTTGGTCTTATATATATGTGTAAGTTGTTTCTGGTGTTCCAGGCAAGTCTAGCCATGCTATAGCTTAAGGGATTGATATGCTGCATTCTGTCTTTATCATTGTCCCTATATCATTCAATGGGCACAGTTTTTCCACCAACATGTCATCTAATGCTTACATTTAAGATCACTCCCATACAGATAGACCAGGAATTTAATGACATTCTGTCAGAGGACGTTATTTAAAGTGAAATTATTCAGACCACCAAATTCCCTTTTTCATTCCTTTGCCGAAGGCAAAAAGGAATCAGTGCAGTCATGATGAGGTGTGTATGTGCGTGTGCATGCGTATGTGCGTTTGTGATGCTTGGCTTGTAAACACGATATCTCAAGATGAATACTTTTCATACCTGGTATATGGATATATCGTATTGAAGGGAATTACAACCCTGTTGTTTTTGGTGGTAGTCAGAGGTCATGTCAGGTCAGCAGAAGTCAAAAAACCAAAACCTGGTTAACATGATATCTCAAGGTTGAAAGCATGGACACTTTCCATACTTGGCATGTCGATGCATTACAGTCAGAAGATGGATCCTATTGTTTATGGTAGCGGGCAAAGGTAATCTGACGTCATGGAAGGTAAAACTTCAAAAGCCTTGGGAATTGCTTGTAAAAACAGTATCTCAAGATACGAAAGATGGATACTTTTCAAACTTGGTATGTGGACTTACCATTTTGAGAGAGAACCCTATTGTTTTTGGTGGAGGTCAGAGGTTGTGTCAGGTCAACAGAGGTGAAAATCAAAAGCTTGTAAAAGGATATCTCAAGGTAGGAAGCATAGATGTTTTTTATACTTGGCATGTGGATGCATTGTAGTCAGAAAATAAACCCTTTTTGGTAGATGTCAAAGGTTATCTGAGGTCACTGAAGGTTAAACTTCGAAAACATTAGAACTTGCTTGTAAACACCATATCTCTGTATAGGAATGATGGAAACTTTCCATACTTGATATATGGATTTATCATATTGAGAGAAAGAACCCTGGTTTTTTATGGAGATCAGAGGTCATGTCAGGTCACCAGAGGTCAAAAATCAAAAACTGTAAACAGGATATCTCAAGGTAGAAAGCATGGATACTCTTCATACCTGGCATGTGGATGCTTTATAGTCAGAAGATGATTCCAGTTGTTTTTGGTAGAGGTCAAAGGTCAAGTGATGTTACAAGAGGGCAAATAGTGAAACCCTTGTAAACACAATATCTTAAGTTAGGAACGGGGTATACTTTCATACTTGGTGTATAAATTTATCATATTGAGAGAAAGAATACACTAGTTTTTGGTGGAGCTTGGAGGTCATGTGAGGTCACCAGAGGTCAAAAACAATCCTCTTAGAATGCAATATCTCAACGTATGTAGCGTGAATACATTTCATACTTGGCTTATGGGTGTGTTATAGTCAGAAGATGAACCTTATTCTTTTTGATAGAGGTCAAAGGTTACACAAAGTCTCTGGGTAAAACAGCAAACATTTTGAAATTGCTAGTAAATGCAATAGCTCAAGATGCAAAGATTGATATCCTTTTTATAGCAAGGAATCACTAGGCCTTTGGGCTTTCTGGTTAATGCCATACTTCCTGCAATCATGCAATATCTTTCATACTTTAAACCTGCAGGTGTTGTAGTAGAAGAGACAACTCTACAGATTATCTCTGGAGGTGTTCGCGAAAGAGCAAATAATAATCCGGTAGTTGTTGATCTCAGAATGACTACAGCTGTGGTCAGTGCGGGAATTGATGGTACAAACCTCTGGAGCCTTGCTATGTTTACAGCTACTCAGCCAGATGGCACAGGGTTACAAACAATCATGAGAGATCCTCTACCACTAGATGATTGGAGCAATGCAGGTGTTACTACTGGAGAAGCTGAGTTGAATGGAATAATGCTGAACTTTGACCTTTCAACTTTAAGCTGTGCAGAGGTATGTTATAAGGTGGGAACAGGATGTGGGCTGGGAAATTTCTCCCTCACTTTTAAGCTGGTCCATACAAATGTATAAAAACAAAATAAAGTGAAAACACCAAAAATATTGCAAGAACAGCCACAGGTTCTAAACTCACTGAGTTACTGTGAATTTTTCACTTAATCTCTGATGAGAATTTCTTAAACCCACGAACAGTCCTTATGTAGACCCTGAACCCCTACCAACCGACTGCAGTGGTCAAGTGGTTAGAGCATCCGACTTGCAGTCGGAAGGTCTAGGGTTCAAATCCTGGCTGGGTCATACCAAAGACTTTAAAAATGGAACCTACTGCCTTTGTGCTTGGTGCTCAGCATGAACAATGGAGTAGGGAAAATAAGCCAGTGAGCCAGAACTGGAAAAAAGGCTGTGGTCGTCTCGACTTGAACCAGTTGGTTGGAAACTGGGACGTTAAACCTCATCTAACCTAACCTAACCTGAACCCCTACCAAAGTAAGCAGGACAGAAGCTCACGGTAATGCTATGATTTTTCCTTTCTCACTAGTGTAGTAATATATGCATATTTTTGAGGGGGGGTGTGTGTATGTGTGGGTGTGTGCATGGGTTTGTGTGTTGTCGTGCTCAGCTTTTAAACGTGGTATCTCCAAAAAGGAATGATGGTACTTTTCATACTTGGTACATGGATTTATTTTTGTCCCTGGTGGGTGTCAGAGGTCATTTGAGGTCACTAGAGATAAAGGTGCGCAAACTTTGTAAACATGATATCTGAAGGTAGGACTGCAGTGGTCAAGTGGTTAGAGCATCCGACTTGGAGCCGGAAGGTCTAGGGTTCAAATCCTGGCCGGGTCATACCAAAGACTTTAAAAATGGAACCTACTGCCTTGGTGCTTGGTGCTCAGCATAAACAATGGAGTAGGGAAAACAAGCCAGTGAGCCACAACTGGAAAAAAGGCCGTGGTCGTCTCGACTTGAACCAATTGGTTGGAAACTGGGACGTTAAACCTCATCTAACCTAACCTGAAGGTAGGAAGTAAGGAGTTTTTCATGTTTGCCACGTGGATGCATTATGGTCAGTACATGAACCAATCTTTTTGGTCAAAGGTTATCATAGAGGGGAAGGTATGAAAACCCTAGAAATTGCTTGTAGAGAAACCATCTTCAGATATGAATGATGAGTACTTTTCATACTAAGTTTATTGGTATTTCTTATTGAGAGGAAGGACCCGTCTGCTTTTGGTGGAGGTCAAAGGTGATTTGAAGAATTAGTTAGTTAGATAAGATTTAATGACACACCAACACGAATGTGTTATATAGTGTCAACTAGATAAATACGGTTCAAGTTCGGTTTCAAATACTGTTCAAATACAGTGCAAGTCCTCCCCTTTTGTCGCCTCTTACGACACTCGGGGAATCAAAAACTGAAAACCTTGTTATTAACATAAGCCGAGGAAGGAAGCATGAATGCTTTTTATACTTGGCATGTGGATGTGTTATGAGCATTAGGTGATTTTTTTTTTTCGGTAAAGGTCAGAGGTTATTTGAGGTAACTGGAGGTGAAAATATTTAAACTTTGAAAATGGCTTAACATGATATTTCAAAGTAATAATGACAAATACATTTCATACTTTGTATGGAAAGTTTTCATATGGATTGAGGTTACAGGAGTTGAAACACTGAAATTTTTTGCAATACAGTGTCTCAAGATAGAAACCTTGGATATATTTCGTATGTGGTGTGGATACATCATATTCAGTGCGTAGGTGCTTTTTGGAGGAGGTTTAGGGTTATCTGACGTCCCCAAATTTCAGTCTCAAGAAGGATAACAGTGAGGGATCTTATACTAGCATCAGGATGCCTCTTATTGAGTAAAAGCTCCCTTTTGTTTTAATGGTCAAAAGTCATTTGGGGTCACCAGAGGTCAGAGGGTGAAAAATTACATGTATGCGTTATCTCATGTAGTGTAACCTAGATGGTTCCCAGAGTTTGCATGCAGGGATACCCTTATTGATTGAAATGAGCCTAATGTTTTTTTCATGTAGTTCAAAGTTCATTTAAGCCACCAGGGGTCAGACTGAAGATTGTACAAACACCAATTCTTGGATAGATGCATGTCATATCTGGCATGAAGGTGATCTGTGTATTTATGTTACAAATATGTCATCACATTAAATGATAATTAGAATTCCTTAAAGATGTATAAGACTGAAAAAACAAAACAAAATTTCACATGTGACAACAATAGATCAGTCCTAAACTGACTGTATGAAGTCTTTGATTCCAAGTTATTTTCCTAGTGATAGTGGTAGAAGTCATTACACAGATGATACTGTAGTTTTCCCTTTCAAATGCTTCTTACCCTCCTTTCTTGGATCCCCCCTCCCCCCCCCCCCAGCATCTTTTTCTGAATTCATGGCTTTCTAACAAAAGATGGAAAACAAAATTTTAATCATGGCAACAGTTGACCAGTCCAACATCATTATTCAAAGCAAGACTGAATCAGTGTAAAATAAAAGGTGGATATAAAAGTTGTGCATAGCTAAGAGAAAATGGTGTAAAATTGTATGATTCACCTTAAAAAGATGCTTCCCATTCAAGAATGGTGTTTAAAATAAAAAGGCCAAGCTTGAGAGTGGTTAGACTGGTAATGAGAAGGGTAGGTTTTGAAAGTATATAAGTGTGTCCATATGTTTATTTCTGCCACTTTTTGAAAAGTGTTGTTCATACTCATGAGCAAATTCTTCTGTTAAAGTTGACAAAGCACCTGTTGAATTTGGTTTTCACCCCAGTCGTGGGTGGATTGGTCTTTAGAAGGTGGAGCAAAAGAAGATTCTGATGTGGTGTGAATTTCACTACAGCAGCATTTTGAAAATCACTGTTTGCATTCTAAAGGCTCACCAAGTATTTCCTGGGGTTTACTAAGGACTCCCTGGGAATAAATATAACTGTTTTATAGACTGGCTTTAAAGAAAAAGTTTATTCCAGTGTAAACTTTGGTGACTCAAACTTCACTTAGATTTAACATTTAGTATTTTTTTCTTGTACTGTTTTGAAGTCATGTAAGCCAGTTTTTGCTGTCACTAGGGCAAGGATGTTTGATGCACACTCGATAAGTCTTGTGTAAATTAGGGCCATAACTTCTTTCAGGGAGAAGCTTAGAGATTTTATTCCCGTCATGGGAAATATTCTGCCGGGATTTTCATAAGGAGTATATTTATGATCAAATTGTGTTTCTTTGAAAGTCGCAATACTTCAGTATTTTCAGAGGCAAATAATCACTAAACCTTTTCATTTTCTAATTTGTGCATATTCATGAGGTACCATGTCAGAATGTCCAAGTTGCAATTCCCTGAGCCAAGCTGCAGCAGCTGCTGCCATGCTTTACTACTATACACAGTGCAATAGCAGCATAAATTAATCCTGCTGTTGTTATGGGTATAGCAAAAACGCATGGCTCAGGCAGCTGCAACCTGAGATTTTGACATGATGCCTGATGCAAATGCTGAGCCTAACATTACTCAGATCATGACCTCATGGTCCTCAGAACCCAGAAAATTGCATGTAAATATTTTCATTTCATAAATTTTCCAGAGGCAGTCTACATGGACCCCTACTGTAAAGGTATCTTTGGGGCTCTGATGTGAGCACCCCTCTTCTTCAGACCCTGAATTGTGCTCTTACTGGCTCTTGTTTAATATCTTAGTGCATCTAAGCACTCTTAACTGTGCAAAAAAATTGCACACATGCCACGATGGTAGGTGCAATGTATTTCTCACCTGAAGGAAGTTGTTTACTCAGTTATAATAAATTTGTCACAAATTTGTGAAAGGAATATTTTCTCTGCCCCAAAGTACATGTACATGTGTACTCCAGGGTTTTATGCAGATAAAAGAAGGATGAATCACTGCAATCTGAGAATCCATTTAAAACTAAAAAATGCAGTGCAGCACTTCTTTTCTGGTAATTATTTTTATATTCTATAGAATCAGTTGTACTGTCTAGGATGAACACCCATACACACCAGCCACCCCTGGCTTTATATTCATACCTTACTTAGGCTGTTGTTTTAAATTACATAACATCATGATATGTAGTACCAACCATGACACTTATCTCCATTTCCCTTTAATTTCATTACAGATACCTTATGTTTGTATCACAGTGAGAAAAAGTGGAAACCCAACCCCTGAATTTAGTCTAACCCCAGTTTCGTCATCAAGCCTGACTGGCTGCACCCCCATACCCTGTGATGGTTTGTAAAATGTCTTATCCGATCTTTTGTTAAGATGTTTCTTAGCATTTTGTGTTTTAATCATAGGCCTACGGGACTCTTCCAATTTGGGGGGGGGGGGCAGAAAATTTTTTGCCCAAATTTCCTTGCAGTTCAGTTGCATAAAATAGATCACCAAACCACACGTGTGTGAAATGCAGGAAAATTTTTGCACATTTTTCGGGCATTCAATCAAAAGTTCGGGAACTCAGTAGAAAATTCGGGCATATTTTTCACTTGTACTTCATGTCTGCCTGAATTTATCTATTCTGAGCCCGAATTTTTGTCCTTTCCTGCCGAATTTTTGACTTAAGAAATTTTGGGGGGCAGTCTTCCCCCTGCTCCCTGCCTTGTATGCCTATGGTTTTGATAGGTTTTAAGGTGCTAATAGCAAACATATTGAATCACTTGTTATTATGAAAAGCCATGGAAAGCTGTCAGAAACTCTAAAGCAGCAGTAACACCAGACAGTTTGCTTGGGTTGGCTAAGAATATTAACTAAAATCTGTTCTTAGAGAAAAGGGGCAAACTGGTTTTCACTGTAGATAACATTATCATGACGTCGGCTGCTGCAGCGGTGGTGGCAATGACAACTAGTATTATGGTTAGTTTTTTTTATTATTGTTTCTAGGATCATTATACCAAATATTTTAATTGCTCACAAGCACTTTACAATAAAAGAAGGAGATGATTAACAATTAAAGCAAAGCATTAATTAAAAATTCGACTTCAAATTAGAAGTTGATTTAAGAGTACTGAAAATTATAAGGGATTAAAATCTACATACTAGTGAGGGATAAATGAGAGGGGCCAAGCATACAAAGAAAAATGTACCTAAGGAATGAAAAATGATTAGGGAATCTTTGTCTCTTTTCTCTGAGAATGGATTTTAGTTATACTTAACCAACCTATGCATGGTTTAGTTTGGGTTGGGTTGGGTTGGTTTTGGTTGGATTGATTTGGGTTGGGTTGGGTTGGGTTGGGTTAGATTGATTTGGGTTGGAATGATTTGGGTTGGGTTAGGTTGTATTGATTTGGATTGGGTTGGGTCGGCTTTGGTTGGATTTTGATTTGGGTTGGGTTGTTTTGGGTTTGTTTGGGTTGGGTTGGTTGGTTTTGGAACCATGTATAAACAGCAAAGAAAATTAGAACTTTAAATGACACAGAATAAACATAGATGTAAAGGACATGAGGAAAATAGAACAAGACAGAGTTCATGGGATAGCCCAGAAAGCCTGAAGAAAAATTCATTTTCATTGGGGTCCCTAACCAATGGACTGAACTAGAAACAACATTACACCAAAAGACTAAATTGTTGCACAAGATGAAAGACACTGGCAGCTGAAAACTGATCTGTAGAGGCTTTGCTTTGCTGTGATAGATTGATTTGGTAAGATACGTTTTGATATTTTTTGAAATTGTAGGTATATCCACTGGCTTGATGGAGGTGGGAAGGGTACTGTAATTTTCAATTCATGTGAAGATAAATGTATGGAAACCATTTAATTCTGGCAATCTTGAGAAAGCTGAGTGGGCTGTTCCTGGTATTATTTTTTATACTGTTCAAAGTGTGGATGGGGCAAAATAAATATATTAAGATGTGCAATAACCCGTCATCTTTTTCCAAATTTTAGGGCTACTTTTGGATATTAAAATTGATAAAGACTAGAGGGAATATGGGTCATATGTGACTGCATATTATGTTCATTTGTGTTTGGCACTTATAATGTTTTATATTGTCATAGTAGTTCTTGTAGTGGAGGATCTTCAAGCACAATTGTCTAATATGTTAAACAGTGATGCCATTGTGTGAATTTAGCCATGTTCACGGGTATAATTAGGACTATGAATTGATAGTGCAGGGCAGGGTCCACAAGGTCTAAGGTTCATTAGACCTAAGATCCTGACTCTAACCATAATTTTGACTGTATCTTTAATCCTACTGCTCACCTTTATGCTCCCTAAGCTAATCCTTATCCTCATGCCAACCCTAATGCTCCTACCCTAACCCTAGCGCTAACTAAGAAAATTTTTGTGCCAATGGATCTCAGTCTACTAAACCTCTGAACTAGTGAACCGTCAGTCTTGTAAACCTCTGGTCTAGTGGACCATCAGTCTAATGGGAAACTCTCACGGTACAGGTTGAAGGGGAAACTGACCATATTACCACGTTTATTTTCAATTAGGTCTGGAGGTGGACCCAACAGATTTAACTCTGTCACCACAAAGTGGTATCGTTATAGAACACTCCATGCAACCAGTCAATGTAAGGTTCACTGCTAGTTTTGTGTCAGATCTGAACCATGAGCCAATTACGGGTTCAAATCTGTGGGTACTCGACGTCTTCCTCAATGACAGGATGGATGGTACTGGGAACCAACAAAGGTCTGAGGTAACTGTTACAGATCTTAATGGAGGACAAAATCAAGATGTTTTTCCTGGTGGCACATTTATGTTCTCTGACATCACTGCCAGTCTTCCAGTTGCAGACTATGTATGCCCAACCACATCATACCTATGTGTTCAACTTCAAAGGCATCCAGAGAGGACCTTTGCCCTTCGTGTTACACCTCCTATTTGTGTCGAAATTGAGTGCAGAGGTACGTAAATGTGTCAACTTCTCATTAGAAAGAGTCAAATTCCACATGGATTTGTAAACTCCGTAGGGAATTTTCATTTCCCTTGGAGTTCATTATGCTACTTTTTCCCATCATAATCTCTATACTTTCCATGGGGATGTACAGTTTTAGAGGAATTCTCTTGGGGATCCTTGTAGTCCTGTGGGAAGAAAGCTGCACTCTGCAGGTTTCTCTTTGTGTGTGTGTGTGTAATTTTGTTAAGGCTTGCAAATTAGAAGTTCTTGAAGATAGGTTTAAGGAAGAGTTTTGGCCCTGTTTGCAAGGATCAGAACTGATATGCATGGGGTATGTAAAACAATTTATAAATGACTGGCAGCCATAGGGCTCCTTACGTATTGTTCATTGATTTGTAATACTGTCATGCTATGCAACAGTAAAAATTTGCATTTGATGAGGATCATATTAAACGGATGGTCATGTAAGCAAGTCTAGTTCACCTTTGCCTCATTTCCTCTGAACAGTAGCAGATAAGAGAAGGTGATTCTGTTCAATGTTCACTCACAGTCCATTTCCTATAAGATTTTTTGTGGTCTAAATGGCTTCTTGATTCTTAGATGTCCTGATGTGTCCATGTATTGACCTAGAATGTTTGACCTAGAATGTCAAAGAATGTATCATTAACACTTATTGTTCTTTCTTGTACCAGGTGTTTTAGTCACCTCCGTGTCATTTACAGCACTTGTTGGGGACCCATTCGTTGAATTTGCTGAATTACACCCAGTTGTACTGCAAATGGAGATACAAACTGATAGCCAATATGCTGGTGTTAGAGGTCAGGACTTATGGACGTACAACATTTTCCTTAATCCAACCAATGAGAATTCTCTCGTCAGGATTGCTGAGGTAAGTTTGCGTCTGTATCATTTTTGCCAGTTTTATAATAATAATGAATGATTTGGATTTTTATAGTGCCTTTATATGTGACACAGCTCAAAGCATTTCACAATCATTACCCCTGGTCATAAAGTATCTGACAGGGTTCACACAAGTTTGATTTTGATCAGGAGTAGCTGATAACGTTTGCTATGCTGGAAAGGTTCTCCAGTCGATATATACAAAGTTCCTTCATGTTAAGAAATGAACAATACATGATCGTCCTTCTGGCTTTTAAAATAAGTTACTTTTGAAATAACCATAAATAATTTTAACTTTGTAACTGGGGGAAAGCTACCAGAAATAACCACTTGTGGTTAGATTTTTAATGACTGGATGGTAATACTTAAGCTTTGTACAGATATGACAGTGGGGTCAATATCTTAATTCTTGATGACCAAGTATAAAGTTTCCTGTGAAAGTACTCACTTCACTCTTCTATGGCAAAGTTAGTATGGAGGATTCTGAGAGATTGAATTTTGGCCTGCTTTGTACTAATTACTCTAATACTACTAGACATGACCTAAATTGGGTGAAAATCGATAAATTCTAAACATACATTTTCTTATAATCATGTTATGCAAGGGCTTAGTAAACAATTGTTTTTCAAAGAAGGTAGAACTTGCTTTGCACTTAAATGACAACCTTTAATATGCGAGTATATTCTTAATTTTGCTTTCAGAGTGATGGAGATTACACTTCAGCTGATGAGATAGTTACTGCTGGACAACCATTCAGTAGTGACATAAGCAGTGATTTATCCCTCTCACAAGTATCATGTCAGGATGCTAGTTACCTCTGTGTGATTGTTTCCAAGGGTAGCAGTCCATCCATTTCGTACACATTTGAACAGACAAATGAGAATGTCTTGAGAGCCTGTGAGCCAATCAGGTGCCAGGGTAAGTTTATTTGCTGTTCTGAGGGTGTATAAGGATGTTTGATTGCAGGATGTGCATGGTAGACTGCACATAATTTTTGAAATTTTCATTAAATCATTGAAACACTAGTGCCCAAGTGTCATCATTTTGTGAAAAGGGTCTCTAGCCTTCTTAATACATGATTTCCAGGTTAGCATCCACCTTCCAACATCAAACCAAGTGAAGATGAGGTGTTTAGATGAAGAGTACACATGTATGGTCTCATTGTGATTGTTTCCTTGTGGCTAAATATTCTTGTTTCAAAATGACTCAGAATTGTACAGCAAGTTTCTTTTTTATGGCCTACCCTATTAATGCAATCCATCATATACTATATAAATTATGTACAGAAGTTTGTCTTTCACCAGTGTGCAGACTTGGTTTTAAATGTGACCTGTAAAGCACATATTGAATTAATTCAATATTTTTTAGGACTGTGGGTGGAATATGCATCAAGATCTTGTGTTTCCTTCTGTCTACATACAGGGGTGGATTTGGTTAGAGTGATACCCGTAATCACTGGAACACCTTTCCTGGAACAATCAAACCAACAGATGGTGGGTTTGAGCATTGAATTGGAATTTAGCCAAAGTACTGCTTCTGTGTCAGGCAGGGACTTGTGGGATGCCGAGGTTTTTCTTAACCCAAACAACCTTGGCACTGGCATTCGACCAGCTACAGAAATAATGACGGCTCTAGAGGGCAATGTTACGAGGGAGATGAATACTTTTGTAGAAGGATTTTCTGTGGACTTTGATATAAGTAACAGCATATGCTCAGAAGTTCAGTACTTGTGTGTCCGTATCAGAAAACACTCCATGGCTGTTCCAAACTTCCTGTTGAACCCAGAAGCTGGTAGATTGGCCTGTGTACCTACAAATTGTGTTGGTAAGGAAGTCATAATTTCTCAAAAACTTATCACATACTACATTCCACATAATGATAACAGTAGAGAATGTATAAGTTCAGACTAGAGATGGCAAGCTGAATAAATTAAATTTCCTTTAATTATAACCAAAGTGACCATGAAAGGGGTTTAGTAAGTATGGCCTTGAAAAGGGAAAGAAAAGTATTCTATATATAATTCTTGGAAATTCCTGAGATGGAACTTAAAGGTAATACAAAATTATTTAAAAACTCATGACACTTTTTTAAAGCCATTAAGATATTCGCTTATTTTTTTCAATGGGCATTTAAAGTCATGTTGTCATCACTAGTCTACCTTTATTTTCTGTTTCTTACAAATGTATCCTTTCATTATAGACCTTACGCACTGATGTCACACTGACGTCATTTTGGAGGAAAAAGGGAAGGACATGTACTCGAATGTGTAGACTTCACACACACGTGTAGTAGACTTTTGCACTTATACCATTGGTTGACAAATCAGCTGTGTGCATCTGTTGGTGTAACTTGCAATGATACACCCTTTTCCTCCAAAGGAGGGAGCACTTTCTGCTCTGTGACGTCATATGCATAAGGTCTATTTCCATACTACCCCTCACACGTACTGTAAGGGTTTTGAATTAATACAGCAAAAACTTGTTAGTATGTTATTAATATATTAACTAAATCTTCTTTCCTATATGTTATAAGCTGAACATCTATGTAATCATGAAAGCTTTATACATATGTACAGTATGTCTTCTTTTGCATGTGCATTTTGTGGGAAACATTGTCAGGATGCTTCAACAACAGCAAAGTTTATAATGAAACATTCTTTTGTCAGAACTTACTATAAATGAAGCCATAAAAAAGATGTGTGATCCCTAGAGCTACATTTGGCGATGTTGTATTATTAAGATGCTTCTGCATTGATTCATAAACTCATGTGATGTAAAAGACTGAAAGTTAAAATTATGCAGACTTGTTGACAGACTTCCTGTAGGTGTCATGTTTGGAATATATTTTTTGTTTATTTAAATCTTCCTTGCATTTTAAATTCCAGCTTAACTATTCTGGTTGTGCTTTTCTTCGATGAAAGGGTTAAGTTAATGCATGGGGACAATACCTTACAAGAAAATTGAACGAAAATGTGTTTTTGCTTGTCTGTAAATAAGGTTTGAAATTTTTTGTGCACATGCTCTCTGTGGCAAGTTATTGACCATTCACTACCTTTCTGTGGTGTTAAATGAAAGAGAAGCATTTGTTTGCTGCAGGTGGAATTTTGAAGTAAATGTGATTTTTCTTGACAAGATGAATTGCTTGACACTATTTAATGTTGTAGTCTAGTGCTCAGTTTTTGGTCTTGAAAGCCTTTCTACTTACTCAGTTTTGCACTATTTAGACCTCAATGGATAAAGTATGTTTAGAATCTGACAAAGCATTTAGTTTTGATTTTTAAGACTAATGATTTTTATTTCATAGGTGCTGTTATTCAGAACCTTGCAGTCACTTTAACCTCTCCAGACCTTTTGCTTGAGGTTGTAGAAAACAGATTTGATTACCATGTCAGTTTTGATGCCAGTGCTGAGCATGCCGGCTTATCAGGTATGGGAGTTGCAATATTTAAAGTTTTTCTCTGTTATGTAACTGTAATTAACACTTTTTCTTGAAAGACCATTCCATCCAAGACATTATCTAATGTTATGTAATCCTGACCAAAATTTGGTGAGTGACCAAGTATTCATTTAACCTGGTTGAGCAGATTGTGAGATGATTGTATTGAGTACTATTAGTTGATGGTATGTGCAAGTTAGAATATATAAATTTGCAATTCTAGAGGTGAGAGGAGAAGGGAACAGTCACCATAAATAGTAGACTTTAATGATAATGTATGATGGGAACTGGGAGTGTAAACAACAGGCAACATTAAACTTAGCATTAGCACTGCTGCTGTGTTGTTTTACCCTCAGTTTCCATGCTCTTTTTGTATGTGTGACGTAATCATTAAAGTCTGCTATTGATTTACATGTTATATGTGCTGTGCCCTTTTATGCCAAGGCATAGGGCACATAAGTCAACGTAGCTACACAAGTTGCCTGCTCCTCTGCTGGGTACGATTGGTAATAAGGGAATTTCCCAAAGAAGAGGGATGACTGACAAGGGAGCTAAGGTATTGAGGGGCAGCACCACTTACAATTTTGTAAGTAATAGTTAAACACTTTAATTTGATCCATGCAGAGAGAGGCTTTTTGTGAAGGTCGAGCAAAATGGGAGTGATATGTTCATGTTTCTTTGAGCATGTGACCATGCAGGCAGCTGAGTTTTGAATCAATTGAAGATGTGAAGTTGGTGGCCCTCAGTACCATTCAATGAAATATTAAATCAAGATGGGAATTAGTAAATGCGTGAATCAATCTTTCAGTGCTGATAAGGTCTAAAAGATTACAGATTTTGCAGATACAATACAAACAAAAAGATGCAGACTTACAAACTTTTGAAACGTGGCTTGACATGGAATTAAATTCATCAAAGTACACCCCTAAGTTTCTAACAATAGGGATGGGTTTTACATGACTTGTGCTGGCTCTAAAATTTGAAGCAAAACTCATTTGATGTTTTTTTTTAAATTTGCTGTACTACTATCTATCATTTAGTACTAAATGATTGTCAGTCATCCAGGTAAGAATACATTCAATCAATGCATTTTTCAGTTATGAATAACCAATCAGAGAGATTTTTACACCACAAGTAAAGCTGCATATTATGAACAAAAAGTGTAAAATCTAAATTGTTGGCTAAAGTAATATCTTCAAGTGGTGCTGTATACAAGGTTAAAAGAATAAAACCTAGAACACTACCCTGGGGAAACCTGGGGAACCCTTACCTTGAGGAACCCTGTTCTTGTCAGCCATAAAATGTGACATGATTGAGCTGGAATGAGTAGCCATAGAAGGGTAGGAAGATTTTCATTTTGAGGGAGTCTTTCTCATGTGTTGTCCTTTGTCTAATGTATACATTTCCTTGAAATGCTGTTGAGTAAGTTTAAAATTTATAGGGCATGTAAAAAATTTGTTTTTCTGGGAGCCCTGATATAAAAATACCATACTGCAGAATATATAGTTTTGTACCTTAGATATTTTTATATGCTTGTGATACTTCCCTATTTACATACCCAAATGGGTTTGCCCTATGTAACATATAAAATATACAGGTTGAAAACAAACCTCAGTATTTTGAGTTGAAGTTTTGTAACCAAGTTAAAAGCAGGGAAGGTGGTATGTTACAGTTTGACTGAAAGAAGTACTCAGTAGCACTATAAACTGTCTTCTACAATTGAGGTAGTACTCAATAGCACTATAAACTGTCTTCTACATTAATTAAGGTAAAGGTTTCCTCTCATTCATTTAGAAGTAAGAAAATTGATAATCACTTTCATTTATTATGTTTAATGTCTTTTTTTACTCTCCCTAGATTTTGGTGGCATAGACATATGGAGCCTTACGCTCTTTACCAATGATAACTCTGATGGATCTGGTATCAGAGAAAGGGAGAGCATCATCCACCGACCCGGCTCAATCAGTCCCGGAGATACTCTTGCCTTTAACCTGACTTTTTCCTTAGATTTGTTTAATTTTCTGTGCAATGATGTTGGGCAGGATTACTTGTGTCTTGAGCTTGGACCTGGACAACACATTGCCAGCGATCTCAGTGTGACTTACCCATCCCCACAGTGCATGGCAGTAACGTGCAGAGGTGAGTCACTGAAACATAATTAAATTATACCAACCAGAAGGTATAAGCCTTTCATATGTGACTTCTGGAGTAACCATTTCCATGACTTGTAATCTCATAATGAAGTCAATGTACTGTTGGATATTGCTTACACCCCTACTAACCTTTCCAGGCTCAAACCTGAAACTGTCAAAAGACCCCATGGATGGCATAAGATCTCAGGGTTAGAATTCTTGCACTTTTCTTTGTGAAAGTAACTCCTTTCACAACTCTTGGTATTGCACTTGCAATGTATTTTTGCTGCTTTCTTTGATGAAGAGTATAATAATGTGAACTATTGAAGATTAAGAGCAAGACTGTTACCAGCCATGAATCTGCAAAGTGAATGATGTTGTAAGGCCGTCGTAGCTACTCTGAAAAACTGATGTTTTGCAAAGTTTGCTAAGATGTGTTTTCTTTCCATAGTAGCAATTCCCCCCCCCCTCAATTCTTTGCCATACAAAGTGTACAAAGTCTCTCCACAAATGAATAAAATGTTGGGCCCTTTGGCTTTGCAGGAACAATTTGAGGGTGGAGGGTTCCTTGGATGGCTCAGGGACTAGGGGTGCTGCACAGGACTCATCTTCTAAGTCAGATAGTATCCAAACTTGTGTGTAATCACCATTTGGTAGAAAAACATGTATAGGTCATTTAGAGGTCATCAGGGGTCATTTGAGGACAAAATGATTGTTTTCTAGTGATTGTGTAACCTAAATTAGGATTGAACCCAAACTTGGTGGATGTATATTCACCATTTGGTTGTGGTACACCTGAATGTCGTTTTTGAGGTCATCAGGGGTTGTTGAAGTCAAATTTGCAGGCGTTGTTTTCTATGAAACTTTAAAGTTGTACCCAATACTTTGTGCCTCAAATCTGGGAGGTCAGTTTCAGGTCATCATGTGTCAGTTGGGGTCATATTGCAGAGATTGTTGGATATACATGAAATTTGATAGATGTAGTCAACATTTGGTGCCAAAACTTGTGGAAGTACTGAGGAGGTCATCCGGATCAATCAAGTCAGATTTCAAGAACATACATATAGCATTGAGTGCTGAAGACTTTCATGATAATATGCTGTTTGAAGTTTCCAAATTTTGGAAGATTACTCAGGGTCCATTCAGCAATAGGTACCCTAGTACCCCTTGTCCATGCAAAAGGTACCCTAGTGCCCCTTGTCCATGCTTAATGTTCATAAATATAAACCATGCTGGCTTTTAGAAAGTCATCCAACTTGAGCCGTACTATATAGATGGTTCTGTGTTTTCATGGAGCTCATTAAAAAATACATACCAGAATGCATCTTAAGATATTACTTTCCTAGAGTTAATTTCGTTGGCTTAGGTTGAAATTCAAAGGTATGAGCTTCTGCACTGTTGGTGCTGTTGTTAGACAGTTCTATGATAGATGTTTAAAGTAGTGTACTTATTTAGTCCTATGGTGTCAACGATAGTATGGAAACCTCTTCTACATGGACATGAGACTTTACTTCCAGCAACCACTATATACAGCAGAGCAAGTTTTGATGTCTTCCAACCTGTATTCTAAAAGCTCTGGATTTAAGCTTTGTCATTGAGGAAAGTGGTCAAACAATATAATTATATCTATGGGGGTGATATAACCATACTTCTGTAAGTTATATTTGAAACCATGTCTCTTCAAGCATTTTACGTGATGGTGTGGCAGGGTTAATTCCCAGCCCACCTAGAAATCAGGTTAACCTGCAAATCCTGGTATTTTAAAAAATTCTTCAGTGAAAAGTCAGAAAAGAATAACAACAACAACAACAACAACAACAACAATAACAACAACAACAAGCCTTGTATAGTGCAGACTCCAACATGAGTTGTTCAGTGTGCTTTGTCAGTGCTGAAAAGTGCAAAACTTAAGAAATTATGGGAGAAATGAAAAGTTTTAAGACTACACGTGCATTGAACGATGGAATCCAAAGACCTATGTTCAGGTTGGAGGGAGTCTGATGAACAGGGTGCATTTAGAAAGCTATCATTGAAAGATCTTGTATGTGACATTGGAACTGAAGCTGATATTGATAGTGCCAACATACTGGTCTAACATTAGGTTGATGTTGTAATAGAGCATTGGGGTAGGTTGGGGTACCAGTTTTATTGGCCTGAGAAGCTAGAATGAGAATTTTGTAGTCAATACGAAGTCTGGTAGGTATCCAGTTTAGTTCTTCCAATATAGGAGTGATAGGATAAACCTCTTAGATGTATGGACTGTAAGTCAGCAGCAGTATTCTGGATCCTATGCAATCTTGATAAATGTGAGGTAGCTACACCAAACAGAACAGAATTGCCATAATCAACTCGTAACTCAAAAGTAAAGCATGAATACATTTTTTGGTTGCAAACCTATGAAGATATTTCGTAAGTTGCCCCACCTGCCTTATATAAAACATTGACAGTTCACATGTGTGATTAATTTACACAAAGACTGCAAACAACAGCAACAGAGTTAATGACCTTATCACCAATTTGCAAAGACAGCTGATTAGACCCCAGTACATGATTAGAAACACTTTGAAAATAATGAGGGTGTGTTTCTTCCAGAAAAGCTGGGAACCCTGTACAGGTGTGTGCATGTTGTATACTTTAATAAGTCTCATCACATATGCTTTTTTTTTTTCTTAATTGATTTTCAAGTGGTTCCTTCCCACCAACAGTTACAGCAACTTTTTATGACTTTTTATGACTTTTGTTGTTTTCTTAGGTGTACACTTTGACGAGCCAATAACAAGTATTGAGACTGGTACCTCAGTGATGCTAGAGTACACAGACAACCATGTGGTGACCATTGGCTTTCAAGTTAATCATCTGCCATCAACTACTGTAGAGAATGGCACCAATGCCAGGCAGGTGAACGTTCGAAGCCTGTGGCTGGTATCCCTCACCGGAGATAATAATCCAACAAGCCACATAACTAGTAGTCCTTTCTACCAAGAAGCTACTGCTAGTCTGACACCTGCACAAGCCACAACACCGGTCAAAGATGACGAGACCTTTCAAATGTCAAATGTCCAAGCAAGGATGAACCTTACTTCTTTTTACTGTCCACCAGAAAGCTACCACTTATGTATCTTCTTAGACAGAGACCCTAACTCATTTCCAGAGTTCACATTTGAAAGTGAAATGCGTCCGACTGGTTGTGTGGCAATAGAATGTAGAGGTAAGCTTGAACATGAAATTGATGAAAAATGCAGGTGGAGATAGGACTTTGAACTAAATAGTTTTAATCAAGAGTATTCACAGTTTGTGGTAAATTCCAAGAACCAACCATGTAACTTCAAAGAATACAAAATTATCTCTTTTGTTAGGTCAATGAAACACCAGGTATGAGAGTTTTGCCAGTAAAGAACATGTCTGTCCATTCAAATGAAATGACTTTAAAATCTTGATTCTACTGTAAAAAACTGTGCATTTAAATCTCCTTGAATGATGGTTACAATTTTTGTTTGGTACCCCTGGTTCTATTACTTCTGGTAGCATACCCTCAATAATTCCTCCATTGACTTACACACTAATTTGAAAAAGTAAAGTGCCCCCTAAAACCTTGTAGAAGTTTTCTCCAGATACAAGCTACCCCTCACAAGAAAGCTGACAAGTTGGCCATTCATGGCAAATTCAATTTACCATACCATGACTGTGAAGATTTTTTGCTAGCAAAGCTCAAAGCTGCCGTACCGTTTCCAAGAGCCTTTTTACTCAGTGAAAGCCTAGTATACAGCCGCCAGCTTCTAAGCCCATAATTTCTTAAAAAAATGCTTCAATTGACCTTATTTTGCCACCAGTAATACTTTATCTAGTCTGCTTTCATATCAAATTGGCAAAATTGGTAACATGTCACAAAAGTTATCCCAGTGTCTCTTATTGGTGTTATTTGTGAAGGAGAACAAATGGTGCATTAATATGGAGTTATTAATGGGGGCGTGCTACCTTCTGGACAATCAATTAGATGACAAAAGGATGCAATGCAATTATATCATGTCTGTATGGGTTTGTATTTGTGTTGTGATATTTAAGCTTGTGAACACAATGTCTAAAGATAAGAATTATGAAAACTTTGTGGTATATAGATTTGCCAAGTTGTGAGGAGAACCCTGTTGTTTAGGTAAAGGTCAAAGGTCATTTGAAGTCCCCAAAGGTCAAAAACATAACATTATAGACACCATATCTCAAGTTAGGAAGCATGGATGAGTTTATTATTGGTGTGTGGATTCAGTGGAAGGAACCCAATGTTTTGTGAGGTCATTGGTAATGAAACTTCCTATAAAACTTTGCAAACTGCAAACATGACATTTCAAGAAGGGTAGTTGGCGGATCTCTTTCTTTTGACCCCATGCCCAGTACAAGAACTGTACCATTATTGGGAGCTAAAAAAGTCATTTGAGGCCACCAAGAGCCAAACTATAAAACCTTGTTAACATGTGAATGCCCCATTTTAACTACAAGAAGCCAGTTACTTTTGATGGAGGTCAAAGGTCATTTTGATTCAACAGAGCTCACATTTAGAAAACCTCATGCACACAGTCTTTCAAAAATGGTGTCCTTGAGGGATCTCATATTTTGTATGTGGATGCTTCATGTTGATTAGAAGAAACATATTGTAGTTTTTTGGAGCTCAAAGGTTATCTTACATCAAACTTTAGAAACCTTGTAACTTCACAATGAAACTGTGTCAGTTTGAACCACACTGCAATAGCTTCCTTTCAGCCAGGAGTCACTTCTTTAGGATGACTGATTTTAAAACAAAATTATGACTGCTTTGGCATTTTTTCATGTCTCTGCTAACAATTTTTCCTTACCTCTAGGTGTGTTCATACAAAGAACAGTGGTAACTTTGGAAACTTCTCAATTTATTCGTGAAAGACAGTCAGATGAGGAAGTAACCTTTAATCTTGAAGTGACTACGGATATTCTTTCGTCAACAACTTCGGGACAGTTTTTGCAGTTCAGAACCTACATAAGTGATGACCCAGCAGGCAGTGTGAGTTTTGTAATAAGGTTTGACTTGAATACTTAAAGAGAACATACTTGAAGGAAAATTAGTCAAGAAGCTTAAGTTGCCTGGAAATCCTTCCTTCATTATTTGTTGTAGCTAAATCACAATTTGAGTGAAAACAGTTGAAAGTAGTACAGAAGAATGCAATGTTTATTGCTCCACGTTACATTGCTTCCTCTGGAGGGATATGCACAGAAGTTATCAGGTCCACCACAGTGAAATTTTCTGCCCTATCCATAGGGGCATAATATTTTAGGATTTATCAGCACCCTAGGAGTAGAAAAATTGAACCATTGTATTTTAAGGAAAGTTGCATAGATATTGCAGTTATCCAATTATATTGTTCTGCATAGATGCAATGAAAGTTGAGAATTGTTTATAGCACCTGTGTTAAAATGCTCAATGGGCTACAAAGGAAGGGTTTAAGTATCCCATGGACAGCAAAAATTTTGTCTTTGAGACGACCTACACGCCATTAAGTTTCCAGTATGATTCCTTTTTGAAGAGGGAATGGCCTCTACAATATCATGTGTGTTTATGTGTGTGTGACACTTGCTGGTAAACAAAATGTCTCAAGAAGGGTAACTATGAGGGACCTCATTCTTGGTATGTGACATGCTGTCTCATTTGTGGTGGAAATTAAAGTTAGTCTTGGATTACTAGGGATCAAGGGGTGGGAGCATTGTAAAAGTGATACCTTATAGTGACAGACTATAAAAGCATTTTAATATTATCAGCATCAAGCACAACCTTGCTCTTTGTCATAAAGTTGTTCATAGCCAATGTCCAGCTGAATTTAATCAATTCATAAGATTTAGTAGTCCTGTCCCAGGAAGACTACTTCACTGGACTGCAAGAACACAGACCTTCTTTTATTCCCCCTTTGTTCACTTTACAAAACTTTGGAACAATCTTCCTTTGTATTTGCAAGAAATTACTTTTGTGAAAAGCTTTTGTAAAAGACTATCTGAATATCATTTATCTACTTATTTATAAGTTTTCCTGAGCTAGGGTAAGGGGTGCACTCACTTCACTGTGTGCGTTTCAGATCTCTGGTCTATACCCACTTACCTGGTTCCTTTACTATTGTTTGTACCAAATATGTAATAATAGTAAAGCAGGGTAATACTTCATATATAGATGCACTATAATTAGTACCAGGAACTTACGCAATTTTTTTCTTTCGGGGAGGGGGGAGAGGGGTGTCAAAGGCATTTGCATCATTGCAGGGCAGACACTTATAACCTAGTTGATAAGAACATACTGTACAACTGAGATATGTGGTTGATTGACAAAAAGTTCTTTCAAAGAGATGCATTCACCTCTCTGCACCTTGCTATTGTGTGTAGACACAGAATAGGAAGTTGTCATTGCAACCTTGTGTTTACTTTGTTCTACCTGTTGTAGCATGACAACTAACCAGGGTTAATGAAGTAAGAACTATTTAACCTAAGGAGAAAGAAGTGTAGAATTTCCTGTTCATATTTTTGTTTGAAAGTGGAGAAGTATTCATCTACTCTAAACATTGTCAGTGTTGGCACATTTAAAGTCATTTTTTGCCAGTTTGCAAAAGAGTTGGAGGTTTGCACTTCATACTCATATTATCAACATGTCTGTAATATGTACTTGTGTTGAAATGTTGTATTTGCAACTGATATGTCAATATATTTATATGTACAAAATTTATGAGACGCGGTGATGATGAGTGTAATATTAACTTTTTGAAATCTTAAATATTTCTGTTCTGATTTGTTTGACAGGGAAATCAGTTTGGTGAAAGCACAGTCCTGTTATCATCAGCTCAACGAGACTTGGACATCAATGCTAGTCAAACTGTTGTCTATGAGAGTTTGGTTGCCACAATGGACTTGAGAGGGATAGATCCCTGTAACATTAATGGCACATTCTTTTGCATTGAAATAACCAAGAACCCACTATCAAGTAGACCTTTTAAACTTGAAGGCAACTTGCTTGGATGTACAGAGATAGAATGCAGAGGTATGTTTCATTATTAAGAAAACACTAATTGGTGGCATGAAGGATTGCATGCTATATTTAAAGACTTGCGTAGCATGAGCAGATTTACATTAAAGGTCAAAAGCAGTCGCCCTAAACTTATTTTGAAACAATAGCTAAATGTCACAAATTTCTTCTTATTACTCTTCCAAGTATCTTTCATAATATTTTAGGACAGAAATATTGCATATTCCAGGTAAACCAAGCAGTTGCTCCTTGTAAATTTTACAATTGAGTGAGAAAAATACTGTCACATGATTCTCAAGATCCATTCAGGAAATAGGATAGTCTACTATACAAAATTCTTTTATTGGGGTGACTGCATTTTCCCTTTAATTTCATGGTTTTGCTTTATAGTTTAAATATTTTGCTTGTGCTGGAAAAATACCAACATCTTTAAACCCATGATTACTTAAAGTGATGCCGTGAGGTTGCAAAAAGGAAAAACATAAGATTTTGCTTCTTCTTATGTCTTTCTTTATTCTTAAAAATGCCACGAGTGCTTTACAGAGTTGAAGAATACAATTTGAAAGCTCAAAATGATGGTGATAGTCTCGGGAAGTAACCTAAACAGCATTAAATCGGTAAATTTTTGAAGGCCTTTTTCAAAAGACGGTCCTTATTATACGGCATTAAACCACACCTACAACGAACCTGATGTTTAATATGCAATGTTATTGAGGTGTCACTAAGTTAAAAAGACGTAACATACCACTCCAGCCTGACTAGCTCTACGGTACCTACATACAGCTGTTCGCTCATGACCACTGCTCACGACCAGAGAATGCATGTGCTTGCATAATTGCTTCATAACACTAACTTACTTGTATACACTCAATGTAGCTTCCTCTTACTCCGTAGTACAGGCCACAGTCTTTCACTCTTTGGTACGCGTTACAGTACCGAGTTGAATTTGGACGTTACAGGTTTACAACGAAAGTTACACCAAATACTATCTCTTTTATTGCCATGAGTAAGAACGTCAGGGACGATGGTAAGTGCACATAAAAGGCAGAGCATCTAACGTTAGCCTAAATTAGCCTTAATTTACAGAGTTACCACTAGCCAGTATACTATAGCCTAAATTAGGCTACAGTAAAACGGGATAATATAGCCTATAGTGGTATTACCATGCACTCTGTACATTGCAATATCAACGTTACCTCTTCAAGATCCACACACACGTCTTGTTCACTTGTGTTGTTGTGCTAAATCGAGCAGCTGTTTACACCTAATGAATATGCATTAGTACTTCGTTCTCATTGGTCCGCTCAACTGATGTTCGTTAGGAGACTGAATAGTGTTTGTCCGCAGCACATTTTTGATTTCCTCGAGTTTAGTCGTTATTTTTACGAAAATTTTAAGGCTGTTGCCGGAATTCGCACAACAAGCCTTATTTTTTCTCGCTTACTGTTCATATGGGTCACTCAAAGGAATCACAGAAATTTTAAACTCGATTTTTTAATGTTTTTTACTTTTTGCAATCTCACGGCATCACTTTAATGTATGCTTCTTAATAAGGTAGCTATGTAACTTCATTTTCACGAAATGTGGATGTCACAAAGAAAGAAATTCACTGTTTTGCGATTTGTCTTTGTCTCCCAGTCTTTCAAATTTTTAAATAATGCAACATTTGTAACTCTTGAAATGCAAATAAAAGTGGGAGGCTGGCAAACTTATTGCCAAAGTTTGTTAGTGAGACTGAGTGGATGTAATGATAAAGATATTCAAAGTGGGAGGCTGGCAAACCCATTGCCAGAGTTTGCATGGTGTGGGACTGAGAAGATGTAATGATAAAGATATTAAAAGTGGGAGGCTGGCAAACCCATTGCCAGAGTTTGCATGGTGTGGGACTGAGAAGATGTAATGATAAAGATATTAAAAGTGGGTGGCTGGCAAACCCATTGCCAGAGTTTGGTAGTGAGACTGAGTGTATTTAATGATAAAAATGTTAAAAATCTATTCCATTTTGATGCAATATATTATATAAAGACAGCATTACCTTTTAAGTCAGCTAACAGTGCATGAGGAATTGCATAGGTCACATGGTTCCCACGTGGTCGAAAAAAGGTGGGGAAAATGAAAAAGGGGTTTTCCAGGCCTGGAAAGCCCTTGAATTTGACTTGCAGGTCTGGATATTGTCTTCATCAAGTTCTCAATTTTTCTTGGGCCAGATATATTGCAGTGGCCAAGGAAGTAAGCGAATGAAGGCTGAACATGGTTAAAGATTTAGACTTTTCTACAGTAGAGATTAAGGCGCATGTTGATTTTCACATCCACACAATTGATGTGAGCTGATCCTCTGATGAGCACAAAGCCTCATTGTGTGTATTTGCCACCTTGAATATGGACAACAGGTGATAATTTGGGTCTGGAAAAATTATTGAAAGGTCTGGAAAAGGTCTGGAATTCCATTCACCAAAGAGTGTGGGAACCCTGAGGTCAGGACATGGAGGAATTGTCTAGCAGTGGGTTATAGTGTGATCAATTGACAGAGCTTTCTAACATTCAGACTACATGATCTGCTGCCTTTGAATACATATTGGATTTGGAAAAGTATGCCAGTTAGGTATTGAAGAAGAACGGATTGACTCTTCATTGAATTGAAAGCAAAGTACACCATTTAAAACTTATTACAAACACAGAAACCAAACATGCTGTTTTAGTAAACAGAGCTTTTCATGGTGTTAGCATTGTGTATTTGTGGTGTAATATTCATAATAGGTGGTGATGCTGATTAATGTTGCATCATGTACAAGACAAAATGGCTGATCGGGGTGGTGAGCTGTAGGTAGCAATGAATATGTCTGTAGTTATGTGTATTGATATGTCTCTTCATATTTGTTAAATTACACTTTAATTTCCTTTTAATCTTTAAGGAGTACTTGTTACCATGGGAACAGCATCTCCTGCTGTAGCCTTGCCTTTGCGAGAGGGAAGTGGGAGTCCAGTTCAGATTGATGCCGTGTACAGTGCTGCTGTAGGTTATGCCAGTATTTTTGGGCAGAATCTCTGGCAGATCACTGTATTTGCTAATAATCATCCTAATGGTCAAGGAACACAAGTTGGGGTACCTGTGAGTGGAACTCTGGGTAATAATGGAGCAAACTTGCCCCTTATAGCTGGAAGGTCAGCTGTATTCAGTGTGTCAGCCAACCTTAACTTTGGATCAAGATATCATACTTGCTCGGAAATCCAGTATGTATGTGGGACGTTGAGCCGACAGCCAACCCAGAGTTTTGGTTTTGTAGCAGAACCATCCTTTGCAACTACAGCATGTGCTAGATTTGAATGTGTTGGTAAGTCATAATCTAGCTTACCCTCAGTTTTCAAAATTTTTGTGACTTTTGTAGCTGGTACCAGTACCATTACAAAACAACATGCCAAGTCGATTCCACAGAACCTGTGGACATCCGGCGAGGCCCAACTCGGATGAAGCGAGGCCCAACTCGGATAACACCTTTTGTTTACACAGGACTGATAAGCATGGTTGGCTAGAACTGGAAGAAAATTTAGCCCTGTATATCTCCTCCAGCTTTAATTTTTGTCTTTTTCTCGTTTCAGTACCATACGTTTCTTGCTTAGTAGTCCTAAAACGATGTTTTAAACGTAAAAATTGAAGCAGTATTGGCTGAAATAGTAAAAGTGGGGTGCTTTCAACAGCCATGGACTTCCTCCCCGTTTCAACGGTTTCTCAATAAACATCCGGCTAATCCTTCTGTACGTGTTTGCTTCCACAGAAAAGGCACTAGGTCGAGGCCCAACTCGGATATCGGCTCTGTCTGTAATTAGGTCCTTTGGTAGTTTATTTTAAACATAAACGTTTTTCTCAGCTGAATAAAAATGCAGAGTAATTGAAACTCATCGTTTTATGTAACAAACTTGATCTTTTTCAATGCTATCATTTGAAAGTCTGAGAGCATTTTAATTTATTACGCAAGTAGCAGCACGCACAATGTTTTTATCTGGCAACAAAGTCGCCGTTCACTCGCACAGGTGAAACAGCCAGTATCAAGTAGAAAGAGTGAGACATTGTTATTCCAACGTGCACATATTGAACAGGTTTGAATGATTAAGGGTTGTTTCTATTTGCATTCACGCAAGTGTCTAGGTGCCTTGGGTGTCTTTTTCAGAATTTTTTACCTAAACTAACATTCCTTTCTGACAACAATGCTATTTGGTCTCGGGTTGTTTTCTTTTTATGTAAATCTTACATTATTTGTACTAATAGCAAACACTGGTAGGTGCAGTAAGTCCTACGTAAAACGGTTTGAAAATTTTAAGTGGTCTGCAACATGTAAAAATTACGGATGATTGCAAGACTCTATCAATCTCTGGAACCCCAGTGTCGAGCCCTGTCGCTTTTCTCAATAAAAAATTGAAAATTATGATTGCTATACTTAAGGCATAATTCTAGAGCCATTATGATACAAGAGTGGACTTGCTCTTTGAGAGGCTTCGGAAAAAGTAAAGGGGCACTGATAGTGACGGACAGGCTGGTTTTTTCAGAAACTGATCACAAATGGCCCTAAACCCGAGCGGACTGGAAGGTGATCGCCACTCCCCGCGGCAACGGCCAATCCGCCTCTGTTCTTAGTAATGATTGAGAATTCTGAGTAATACATAAATCATTCTGAGGGCAGCTTGACTGACGCAGGGGGCTTGGTAGGACGTGGCCGGGTGCATGTGGGGGTTAGGGAGATATTACCAAGCCCGCGGTAGCCAGGTACCAGTGATCCCCGGTGAAAACATTGTCGCTCATTCTATTACATAAAGTTATCATTGCCTTAATGCGTTTTAGTATATTTGCACCGCTTATAAATATTTTCGCCCTAGCCCTGGAGGCCATTTTGCCTCCAATTCTAGTACCTTATCTGACTACCGGCCTGGATATTACACAGGCGGAACTGCCGAGGGCTAGGGGGATATCCTCCTCACCCTTTTTTAGCAATGCTCCCATTGACTTTCCAGTTTCCCCTCAGCAGGGAGCTGGAAGACAATCCATCCAGCTCCCTGCCCTCAGTAAATTTTATTCTTATCCTCCCGGTTTTTCGCTGAAACACCAGGCTACCGTGGGATAAAGGAAAGAGGAGAGTTACCCGTGCCTTAATTACCCGTAGTTTTACAAAACAATCCTTTCATGTCAGATGACTGCCTTAACAACTGCAATCATAGATTAAAATAAATCCTGGCCTATTTTGTATGTTTTATATTTTTTCACTCTATTTACACAACATTCGTTGACATTTAATGTCTTTTGCCGCACCAAACTTAGGGACGTAACAGCCCAGCAGGCGACAATGCTGGTGAACTTGGCTGGCAACACCCATTTAGATATTGCTGTTAATGGGACTGAAAGTATGGGATAGCTTGCAGCTTGTCTAGTAAACTTGTTTTCCGTCTTGTCAGGCTTATCTGGTTATATTCGGAAGCGTAACATAAAAGGGTGATTCTACGGTTACATAAATGCAGCGCAGGAAAGGACCGTACAACTTGAAAGATAGAATTAAACACTGCTTCTTATTGTAGTAGCCTACTGTTTAGTATTTAGGTCTGTGTAAAACCTAGTAAGTCGTTCATTTCAACGAATAACTTGTAATTGATAGAAGGCAAAGGTAAGCTAACACAAAAGGGATTTAAAACACAACTTGTAACAACAAAAGCTTGCTTTTAAAAGTTAGCAGCTTCCTCAACCTCTGTTAGTTTCCTGTTCGAACAAACAAGGTTAGTGTAGGGAGTAAGCTCAAGCGCTACACAGCCTGTGTTTGAAGACTTGCAGTTAGTCAGCCTCAAATTGATTCAGCTTGAATAAGCATCCAGTGAGGAAGACAAACAATTTAGCCATGTCCACAGGTTCTGTGGGCTCAACCTGTCATGAATCTCACAGATGTTTTTCCGAAAAGCATTAACAAAGGATTATAGAATGGAGCATTGTCTATGTCCACAGTAAAATGCCATTGACAAAACTGACTACCAAAACTCTATCCCATTATCATTTGTAATTACTGCTATGGAAAAAGGTCAATGCTGCCTGTAATCATGTGTTTTACTGTCTACGGGTTCTGCTTTAGACTCATCAGGTTATTTCTCTTTAAAGAGAAATATTGCAGTTGTCTGGCTTTTTATTGAATCTGTCCTCGTTTACTTGCGATCGTGTCCCATTCAATAAAAGAGAGGTAACTAAGAAAAACATTCTACCCTCCGAGCACTAATTAACGAGTAATCAACTTTTCTGTAACAACTAATAGATTTTTTCACCCAAACAATTATGTATGCAAAATCACACCTTCATCACCCCTGATTTGAAATCCACCAATCAAATCATGTCTATCACATTATGTCAGACAATAACAGATGCCTTCTACAGCATATACAAAAAGTTCGGAAATTACGAACTAAGTACAGTTCAGTTCTTTAGTGGGAATTATTACTACATTATGTCTGTATTCCTGAACCAGGGAGTTTCTATTTGACAACCTTACGTTAAAAAAAAGGTCATATCCAGAACTACACCCTCTCAGGCAATGATGTAAATGTACATAGTGTAAACAGTGCAAACTTTCTTGGGGTCACAGTAGACAATCATTTAATAGTGTGATCATATAGGGGAAGCTAGCAAAAATATATCTTAGGCAGTTGGAGTAATCAGTAAAGTAAGACACTGTGTACCAAGTAAGATACTAAAGATTGTTTACAATGCTTTAAAACTCTCACATTTCGATTATATGGGGATCGTCAGCAAGTTCATATCTCAAGGGTTTATTCATGCTTTACAAACATTCTAGTAATTTCATTTCAAATGCTCCAACCTACTACCACACAGAGCCCCTTTTTCATCATCACAAACCCTGAAGGACCTATGTAACTCTCATCTTGATATTCACTACTTCCTTTACGAACATTTCCAAAAGTCTGTATCTATTGACCTCAACCATTTCTTTCAAACAACCAGCCACTTTCACTGGTATTCAACTAGAATATTGCAGCCCTTTTATACACAGGCTAAACTTGACCACTCACAAATAAGAAGCTCAGGGGTTTACTTACGGAATTCTTCAAGTAGTAACGTTATTAAGCTGGTAGTTTAAGTACCTGTAAACAAAACCTACTGAACTCTGTATTGCTGGACAACTATGTGTACAGTTTCTGATAAGTCTCTGCTATTCCCCTTTGTTCTCTTTTCTTCTGTTAGCTTTGTGAAGTAGGCATTGTATGCTTATGTACCTTTGAGGACCAGACTGGAAAAGTATCCTTCCTTCTGGTCAAACAAATTGTACCGAGTTAAACCAACGGTCAGAACTGGGGGACATGGAGCCCTCAGTAAACGGAGAGATGATTTAGTCCTGACTAGGTCGCATCGGTCACACTTATCTTACCCATGCCTATTTACTTCACGGGGATAAGAGACCATATTGTATACCCTGTGATTGTGCTGTCACCGTCAGTCACATTCTCATTGACTGTTGTGAATACTCCCATATATGCCAGAATATGGGAGTATTCACATATGCTGTGCCAGACCTGAAACTTTATTTGAGCAGACAGATCCCTCTCTTATTCTGGGCTTTCTCAAGGAAAGTGAACTGTATGGAAACTTTTTACATGACTCCCACATTTGCCTGGACATTTTAGTGGAATTTGACCCCCTTTTTTTTACCTAATTGTTCCCCAACATTGCACCATTTTCCTTTCTAGGTGACACTATATAACACATTAGTGTTGGTGTGTCGTAAAATCTTATCTAACTAACCTTCCTTCTGGTCCATTTTCCTTCTAATCACCACAATCAAAGATATTACAAGCATAGATTCTAAACTTAAAATGGTGTGTTGACTCCTAATGGAGCAAAAATTTTGGGGTGGAAGTGCTGATCAGTGTTCAGTCATTTTGAAAACAAACAGGCAAATGAATGTCTTACAAAAGTATGAACACTTGCTATTTTAGAACATTGTAAACCTAAGAAGTATCACTCCTCAATAAATTCCACTTACAAGAAAAGGTTTAATTCTTCCTCATGGCATTTCACATAAGTAAACTTGAATATGAACTTGCAATGACTGGTTTGAAGTTCATAGACTTATTCATAGGTCAGTTTGTATGGTATCCTCAAATAATGCACTTTTATATGCGCTTTTAATTTTTTATGCAATCACAACGGGAAAGCAACTAGCACGTTTGATTTCCAAGTGAGCAGAAATGTGCATCAAGTATTCAGGATAATAACACAGAGAACTGCATCCTGTGCATATACAATGTGCACGCAGCCATGCAGTTCTAATAATGGCATTTTCTGTAATCTGTGCCTATTAAAATACGCGCATCACCGAATAGAAAAGCGTACAGCTTGTAAAATCCACACTTCCACCCCGATATTTGCGTCTCCTTGAGGATTCACTGAGCATAACAGTGTTGGTATAAGAATTTGGAATCTATTCTTATAATATCTTTGACCACAGTATGGTTATTACTTACAGTACATTGTTGCTCTATCTGCATTGATTTGCTCTGTTGCTGCCATTAGTTACATTGTTAAGCTATTTTACATTGTTATGTTCTATTGAACTCTATTGCTTTAATGAAAAAGAAAAGAAAAATTTACTGAAACTGAATTCCACAGGTTTTGAGAAAAGTATGGTACTGGATAAAGTTAGAGGTCATAAATTTAAAAACCCTTTACCTGCTGGCCTCTTGACCTTTGCAACAGACCTCTTGACCTTGGCCACGGATTCTTACTTTAGTTGATATTTTGAAAAAATTTGTACAGAGACCTTTATATCATTGGAAAGGTCAGAGTTTGAGGATTCAATGTAGCATACTATTTTTTCACAATTTGTCTCGATAATGGTGCAAAATTATGCAAATTAGCTCAGTATACAAGTTGTTTTGTTTCCATAGAAACCACATTCAAATCATCCTTGTTTTGTTTCATGGTGTAGGGGCATGTTGGCCACACTTTTCTCATTCATTTCATACCAAATTTTAGAATATAGATGGTAAAATGACAAAGATAGAACAATTTTAGTCGAGGTAGGTGGCTAACGCTATGATTCGTAGTAGCCTAGGCCTGCACTCGTACATACATACTGTATGTAGCCTAACTGCACACAGTGTGTGCACACTACATGCACCACATACCTGCTTGGGATCGATAAAATGGAGCTAATTCCACCGATTTGGAGAGTCACTTGACTTGGAGACCTTGAAATTATGGTTATGGCCTCCCTTTGTCGTCCATTTTGACTGTCTTTTGTGTCTTGTGTGGTTGTTGTACGTTGTTATCGATCACAAAATCAGCATACGAAGTAACGTTACCAGTACAGTGTGTGTACATGTGAAAGACTCTTGTTTTGACCAGGAATGATGGCGCTATACTGCTGAGTATCGCCTGAAAAATCTAAGGAATTTTCTAAAGACCATTTTGGTGTTTGAATGGAAAAAATCGGACTTGCCGTTGCGGAGCTATGATTATTTTTGTCGGGCCGATTTTTGGGGTAATTTTCGACAATTTTGAACCAGTTTTTGACCTAAATTGTAGGATATACTCTAAATCCTGTACCCCTCATACTGGGGCTTTTCTCAGCGTGTTTTTGATGCCCTGGGATACTTCAGAAAAGGGATGGGGGTGTTGGCCCATGTTTTATTGCTGAAAATAATTTTTTTGAAATTATAACAGAAAATTCCCGAGTTTTGCGATTTTTTTTGAATAATAACAAATTCAACTCAATTTTTAGACAAACTTGTCAATAGCAACCCACCCCAAAAATAGTAGAATTGGACATATCTTTTTGTTAGCTTCAATTTGGTGGTTGAATGAAGGCTCAGGAGTGTAAAATGACAAAGTTATAATTTTTTAAAAAAGGTCTCTAATTTGACGTCGAATTCGACGTCGCGACCAAGAAGGGGTTAATGCACTAAACTGAAGTACTGAGTTTAAAATTTACAAACAATTTAAGGATATCAAAAACATAAGAGTGTTTCTTGATTATTTGTATTTTTGCCAATGGATGTTGTCCTGCCAGTTCACTTGGGTACTATGCTTCATTAAAATCAACATATTTTTTGATTTTGCTATTTTTGTATTCTGGATTTGATGTACTGAAAGGAGATCAAAATTAATAATGCATTAAAGAAAGGCGTTTTTGTTGATCAAGTGTATTATATGGATATTTTGGTAAAAATTCACCACATTGTTGGCTCCATTGAAATAAATAACATTATTTTTCATTCTGGATCTAAAGTGCTGAACAGAGTTCAAAATTTACCAACAATTTACTGATGGTATCAAAAGAAAGCATTATTTCCTGATCGGGGGGTATGTGAGACTATTTTGTAACAATTCACCAAGGTGTTTTGCTTCATTGTAGCCAGCATTTTTTTTTTTTTTTTCATTCTGGCTGTCACCTATGGTTCTTAGAATTCATCATTCATCAAATTCTTGCCATGTTTAACAACAGACTTCATTCCTTGTTGTGCATCCATGTATTTTCTCTTTTGTGTGTTGATAACATGGATAAAAAGCTGTTGGAACACAAATGATGAAGATCATCTAGAACTGTTTAAAAACCTTTTATCTTTTGAATAGGAGTGGTTGTTACACAAACAGAATTAATGGTCTCTCAGGGACGCACAGTCATTGAAAACCAGCCTCTTTTTCCAGTAACATTCACCGTAAGCCTCACCTTTGCTATAACATCTTCTACACTTGCAACTGGTGGGAGAAATCGATGGAGAATTGAAGTTTTTGGTAACTCAAGGTCGACTGGACTTGGTGAAAGGATCTCTCCTAGGGAAGCAGTGTTAGAAGACATGCATTTGGAAACTGGAGCTCAACCAAGTAAATAAAATCCAAACTTTTAACAATTGTTGTTGGCATGGCTACACTTCTTGTTTGATGTCTAAGGTTGCCACCTCTGCATAACTAGACGACAGGTATCAGAGGTATTTATTGTAGCAAGTGATGCAGTGTAGAAAGTATTTACATGGAAGCCTTCTCATTTGAAGTGAAATAGACTAAAAGATGGAAAATATGGCTTATAACTGAATATTTATGGCTTAGTGCTGAATATTTAAGGCTTATGACTGAATACTTAGTGCCATTTATGAGGTTTAGTCATCCTTCTCAAACCCATCATGGCCTTTTCATACTGCCCATGAGCATAGAAGTTGCAGGATGGGGAACTGAAGGATGGGGCTATAAGCCAGAAACATCTGTAAAAATTACAAAAAATCTACCTAAATCATTTCTTCCACTACATGCAAAACTGTAATGCAATGGCCTTATGTGAAAAGAGTGTATCAGGTAAAAGTAAACATAAGGAAAGCTTTGTAAGCTTTCTCTGCTTATCTGACTATGATATGTTGGTACATGTATGGTATGCACTTTTGACACGGCTTGTTGCAATCTTTCCTCCGAAATATTGGTTAGATCTAGGGCAAAAATTTTTGGTTTATAAAGTTACTTCAAATAATACAGCCATAATCCACCAGTTTCTCAGTGTATGGGGCCATGCCAAGAAACCATTCTATTGTGGTTACATATTTCTTATAATTTAAAAGAGTCCCCCCTCCCTCTTAAAAGAATGCTAAGCCCACACTTCTGTGATAAGGTTTTAAATCAGAAACTCTAGATATATGGGTACAGTCATTGTTAATCGTAAAATGCGAGTTTTCAGCTCTGAATTGAGGTTTTAAAGTTAAAACTACACTAAGATTGATATATGCTCTATTCTGTCTGGGACAGAAATCTGAAATCACAATGACATTTTGGAAATACAATGTTTTGGCCTCAAATGTCACAACCTTAAGCAAGACACCAAATGAAATTAAAGAGAATGTACTGAATGTCACTAACTCACTGGTTTCTTTACAAAAAGCAAACAATATGTAAAATTTGAGAAATATCTGACTGAGATGTTTTGGAATTATAAATAGGAAGGTAACCATACATTTTGCCTAAAGAGGCTTGCTCTCATATTAAATGTAAAATTTAAAACTGTCACTTATTTTCCAAAAATTAGTAATTCTCCTCTTCTTTATCAGATGTGCCATCCGTCTTTATTGATGTAACAGCAAACCTGGACCTTTCCAACCAGTATTGCAGCACCGTACAGTTTTTGTGTGTGGAGGTGTCAAGGCGTGCCGATGCAGATCCGCCCTTTACATTGAGCGGGCTGAATGGTGAACCAGAACGTTTGATTGGCTGTCAGCCAACCGATTGCGTTGGTATGTATTTTACCATGATATCTTTAAAAGAATGAAAGGTCATGATGAGCATGGCTACACAACCTCTGTCATAAACATCTTTACATAAAAGAGCAGCCTTATTATTAAAGTCTAAAAATTTTGGTGACAATTTCATTGAATGTCAGTTAGCATATTTTACTGTAGCTATCAGCAGTTTATGTTACAACTGTATTTGCCTAAAGTGAACTCATATCAAGCAGGTGTGAGGTAGGCATCAAAGTGATTCTATATTTCCCGTAATTTCTGGTACTTTTGAGAAAAAAAATATTTGCTATGTTTGTTTGTGTTCGGGCTTGTTTTCCTGTCCTATATTTTGCAGTGTTGTGAAGGAGCACTTATTAGGTTCATGTCTCTAGGAGCCAGGTTGATTGTATGTCCTCCACCTTTACAACCTGTCTTTTTGCTTCACATGCACAGATAGTCGGTCTAGTGATAATATAAGGCAGCAGGATTGCATGATTCCCACACTTTTCTCAACAGTTCCTGCAAGTTTTAAAATTAGGTGCAGGAATATTCCACACCTGTTTGGAAAACCTGTTGGGAAAAAGTTGACTTTTTAGTTTGCAACTTATTGAGATTCCCCCCCCCCCCACCTTGAGCAAATATCCCCCTCAAAATATTTTGGAAGGGTATCCCCTACCCCACCCCCAAAAATCTTAAACCTAGTGCTAATACTGAGTTGGTCTATGACATAACTGTTATCTCAAAATATTGTCACAGTTTTCTAATTTTCCTCTTATTTTCCTTGGCATTCAAGTCCTATCCCTAACTGAGTAGCTTTTACTTTTATTAATTGTTCAAGATGTTGTAACAGTGTCATGTTTTCCCTGGAGGCCACAAACTCAGTGCTGGTACATGGTTAAGAGTCTTACTCTACTGTCTACATAGCTTTACCATGAACCACCAGAGTCCATAATACAGACCCCTGCATACCACTTTAATTTATTAAACAGACCAAAGTGGAATATCTGAGTTGCATCTGTCTGATATAAGCATCAGTTTATTGCCCACGTTATAAAACTCCCTTTCATTTCAAAAATAAAAAATAAACATGTGATAGTTACATTCTTTCTGTGTTCACATCTTTTAATAGTGTCACTTTTGCTGCCTTTTTGATGTGCACATTATAATGACATTTAAGTATACTTCATTTTAGGGCTAAAAATTGCAAATGCACTTAAAGCTGTTGGCTCTCTCCCTGGCCCTTCACCAGAATACATAGGTGGTTCGTTAATTTCCATTGACCCCTTGCTAATGGAAGCAGGTAACATACTTTACTTCTATTGTTGTATCACTTGGCCCCAGAATATGGTACTCTTAATCACATTTCTATCACTTATGTATAACTTATGAAGAGTACAGTTTTCCAAGGTAGAGTATATACTCCTCTGCAACACATGTTGTATGCCTTGGAAATGATTTAATAAGGAAAGCTAGTGTGTGACATTCGTGTATTCAATCTATAGTCTGCTGGAAAAACCCTTTATATTCATATATATTCATTATTTTACCACCACTAGTCATCTGTTATTGAGAATCCTGCGTTCTGAATGATTAAACACCAACCTGTTATTCCACAACACACAGTCAGTAAACGTAAAACTGATGAAAATGAAGTTTCTCACACATTTTTGGTGGTAGAATAGAAATAAACCACATTTGTCAGACTATTTTTGTCTCATGAACTGTCTCAACTCCACGTTTTGCAAAATAACGGACTCGGCTTCACCTGGTCTATTATTTTGCCAAATTTGGAGTCTCGATGGTTTATTCACCAATAATGGTCCACCAAATGTGATTTTTTTTCCTTAATTAATGTCCTTGTTGTAAAACTTCCTATATTTCTGTGATTTATCACTTAATAGAATTCTGGTGATATCTAAGGGATCTTTTGTCAAATATTTGCAGTGTGTTTTTACTTCTTGATCATTCTCTAGTTAAAATTCTGGTTAAATGGGGTTTGGGATTTCCCTTCAAGTTTTTGCAAATGGTTACATAACTGATTTTAACATCTCGGTGTTCTCATACTGTATACTGATATACATGCAGACATATGGCTCATTATCATCTTACAGACATTAAGATTAATGACTTTGCTTTTAGCCCTTTCTTTGACCATGACGCTATTCCCTTACCCTAACCCCTTCCCCTTACCCTAACCTATAAGGTGCTAAACGGAGAGAAGCGTGGAAAAAAAATATGAGAACATATAGGTGTAGAGCTTTCTTCTGTATGATGTTGGAATAAAGAGATGTCAGGTAGGTTGGAACGTAGAGCTGTCACCATTTAAATTTTGAAATTAGATTAATATTTAAATTATGAAAATGTCAAATTTGGAAGGATCAGAATGCATGTGAAAGCTTCCGAAGAACAAAGTTCATCTGATGTGATATGCTCCTTTAAATTGGCTGTGGCTTACTCGTAACTGAAAACCTTCACAAAGGGATGTGATTTAATATTAGGAGAATGTTTGGCATAGAGGTTTTATTTAACATATTCAAATCAGATTTTTGCTTGCACATTTTTAGACTATTTTACATGCATTGTCCACAGTAAAAGTTATGTGAGAGCAGGCAGTGCAATGATGTGATCAATCTATCTTGGACAGGCAACACCTCCTTGCTGTCATAGCCAGAAACTAACTTCTGTTGTATTAAAATCATAGTAAAATAGTACTTACTTAGCAATGAACACATTTTCACCAGGTCACAGCCACCAGTTGACTTTTATGCCAAAGTGGTTTTTGACCAATCTGTTCAGAACTATAGTGAAATGATACAGAGTACTGTTACAAGCTTTGCAGTGTAAACACGCTAAACCATTCATTGAATACGTGTCAGTTCTTCAAAAGTAGGAATCATATGTCACATTTAAAATGATGAAATTGTGTCATTTCAAAAGTTTGGTCCTTTGTGTTTTGGAAAGTTATAGATGGAAAGTAAATGCACAGAAACAAACCCTTAACCCTGTAGACATACTTTTGATCATCAAACCTGACATGAGGTTACAATTCAATAATTCTCTAATTTTTTGTTGCACCTTTACTCAAAATTATTCAAAAACCTTTGACTACCTGTACCTGTTAAGGTATGTTATTTCACATCAAGAAAACTAGTTACCAATGGGAGAAAATTGCTATTGTTTTTGTGTAATACTTAAAATTGCTCATTAATATGTTTGTACATTTTAGCAACGTTGTTGATATCTATTGTCAGGTGTTCGGATAACAGGAGGAAACATAACTGTTCCTGAAACTACTCGTCTCACTGAAGGGTTAACAATGGATACTTTGGAAAGAATTGATGTAACTTATTGGAGCCATCCATCAGGTGCTGGGGCATCAGGACTGGACCTTTGGACTCTGGAGGTGAGAAAGACTGCATCAATGGGCACATCCCTTACAAAAAAACGTGTGTCAATTGGTTCCAAATCCTCAGGTTTTCTCACGTGTCTTCCATGGGTTTTTGCAGGGAAACCTGTGTTTTTCTGTGAAATTGACATAGGTTTGCCAGTTGCCTCACTTTGCCACAGGTTAACCACAGGTTTGCCACAGGTTTTACATGCAAAACGCATGGCAATTAAAAATAATATTGACAAAGAATTCTGAGTCTATACCTGTAACTTAAAATTGAAAGCAAGAAAAGGTGTATAAATCTGTGTCCAGAGGGTTCCAGAAACACAGGTTTGCCACCCAGGAACACGCGTGATTTCTTTTGTTTCTCAGGTGTGATCACGTGTGGTAACTGACACACTATTTTTTGTAAGGTCAGTTAGTTGATGGGTAATGAGCACAGAAATGAGCTTAGTATACTATCATGACTCCACTGAACATTTGTACTTTTAAGTACTTGTGCAATTGAAATTTGACTTTCTACTTCGACACACAAGATTACCACATGAAAAATATTGCAGCCATGTAAGTCAGGCACAATATTATTAATTACCAATATATGTTACATAAATGATCAGCCAAAGATCAAAGCTATATGAATTTGAAGTTACAGATGGGTATCCTGGAATCGACTTTTGGTCATAAATCGGTATGTTAATTTTCAGTCTTATCTTTCTTGTCATCATCTGTACAGGTCTTCCTTGCTACAAGTTCAGATGGATTAAACCCCTCTTCAAATGTGGCTGCTGTCCTTGCAGGGACAGCTGGTAGTCAACCATTATTACCAGGGGGTCAACTGGACTTTCATGGTACTTCAGCTGTTCTAGACACAACCAACCTGCAGTGCTCCAATTTCCCTCATATTTGTGTCACATTAGGAGGCAATCCAGATCGTCCCTTTAGTTTAAATGGTTACATTCCAAGCACAAGAAGCTTTAACGACAACATTTTGACAGTGTGCGCTCCAATCAATTGTGATGGTATGTAATAAAAGAATTTTCACTGAACATTTCTTGGGAAGCATAGAGCAGTTTCTGCCTTTTAAAACAGTCATTCCTACTTTCTTAGCAAGACTCCTAGACTTTCCATTTACCTTGTTTAAAGATGTACCTTTCTCAGTTCATGGCAGAGTGGTGTGTTACATATATTTATAAAATACAAGTGTGACATCATTTGTGCTATCTATAAATAGAATGCTAAATTAATCTATGCTTGTTTACATTGAAACAATCCATTAGTACACTGAGCATCACTTACTACACAATTTGTTCCAAATTGAATCCAGTATCACATTCCTTTAGAGTTTTATGATGTGTGCTTAACATCTTCATTTTTAATTTGTTGTCAAGTGCCATCTTATTGCTTAAATAGTATGATATCTGGGCATATTTTATTTTTCCAGGTGTTGTGATTGCCAACAATGATGTTGTTGTTATCCAACCTACTACACCGATTATTGCTAGAGAAGATAATTTCTTCTGCTTTAACGTTATGTTGACTTTTGCCAATGATGGTGGTAGCGTTGTTGGTTCCAACCTGTGGGATGTTAGAGCATTCACGAGTCAGAACGCAAATGGAAATCCGGAAGTGCAATCATCTGAAGTAATGGTCTCTTTGACGGATGACCAGAGGAGTCTTTCAGCCATACCTGGAAATACGGCTGCATTTGACAACCTAAAAGCTAATCTGAGCCTAGCAAATCTGAACTGTCCATCTGGTGTGGCTTACCTATGTGTGAGGATTAATTCCAATCAAGAGAGTATGCCGAGCTTCTCGGTATCAGGAAGAGTAGTAGGTTGTGCTCCTGTTCAATGTACAGGTATGTCTATCATTTACATGACATTCAAAGTCTTCTGCTCGGATTTTTTAACTTTAGATAATAGCATGATTAAACATTTCATGTACCTGTAAATGTATTAGTCATTGAAGAGTCATCATCTGAAATGAATTGGCTTATATACACTGTCCTTCATTTTTGATATTTGTGAATCATTTTGATAGCTAGTGGTTTATTTAAAGTGGACCTAAAGTCTAAAAATTCAAAAATATATATTTTAGTGGTTACAAAATTAATCTTATTGGTCCGACTCCCATTGTCATAACTTATTCCATTGCTGAGATATTAAATGCTAAAATTTATTCACTTAAATCCAAACAGTTCATTGCACAATAATTTTTGACATTCTTGTTGTACAACTCACATTAAATGCTTTGTTTTCTTTTAAAATTAAAAATGTTTATATGACCTTGACCGCTTCCTGTTTTCTTGCATGACATGCTGTACAGAGAGGGCTTATATAGTCAAGCCACCCCAAAGCAGTAAGAACGCGATCACATTTTGGCACAAGGTGCGGTGGCTTTCAGAAAAACAAAGAAATACAAAGATTGTAATTTGAGTAGTACAACAATGACATCACAAATTATTGCGCAATCTACCTTTTTAAATCGAGTGAATAAACTTCAACATTTTATATCTCAGCTTAAGAAAGTCCTGTGAAGATGGGAATTGGACCGTTGGAATTCAGTTTTCATGCTCTGTAATATATATTTTTGAATTTTCAGACTTTAGGTACACTTTAATAGCTCAGATGCTCATCTCTTTGATGAACTCATACCTCTGCATGACCAATATCGTTAAAAGCCATATTCCAGACACTTAGAGTAAGCAGCCGACATTTGTAGTGAATGCTGTGCACACATTTTAACTTTCTCCAACAGAAAACAGTGAAAAGACCTAAACAGTAAAATGATTAGAAGTATAAATTATCTGCAGAGGGAACTCTGCTGGTTTCATTACATTTAACAATGATGGCTATTTCCAATATCTATCACTAAACCATGAATCCATCGCAGTTTAGCGATCACTTTTCATCGATGGATTCCACTTAATATATACTTTTGGCAGCCAATATTGGAAGTTAGATTTCTTGGAAATTCTTGCAACGGGTCTTAGGGATGACTGTTGTAGTAGATGTAAAAAAACAAACTTATGACTCCCTCTATTAGAATAAATCATTACTATCAGTATTAGCAATAGTTTCTGGTTAGTGATTTAGGGATCGTTGGTAAAGTTTGTGTTAATGTTGTGGGCCCTGGTCTAGACGGTAAACTGATCTGGTAGTATGGTAATGTGAAAAATGAAATAATCTAACTGGTGCAGAGATCTAGATACTAATCCCAACAGTAGAATGCATTACAGTGTAAACGAAGTTAAAAGCTGAAATAGAAATAACCTGAAAGTTAAAAAGGTTGCGTGAAAAAAGGTTAAAAAGGTTGTGTGAAAAGTGGACTGATGTAAACAGTACAATGATTGAAACAGGAAATAATTTGAACAGTAACATGATTCTAAGAGTTAATGATACGCAGAGTAAAATGATCTGGATACAAAAGCGCTCAAGAAATTAAAATAACTTGAAAAGTCAGTTAGCTGAAAAATGAAGTGACACAGAGAGAAAATCCTTGCAAACTGTTCAAGTCAAATTGTTGAAACAAAAAGTCACCTGAAAAGTGAAAAGTGACCTGAAATTTTGATCTGTCTTAACTGTAAAGTGATATGAGCAGTGAGATGGTCTGAACAGCAAATGATCGCAGAGTAAAATGATTTAAAGAAGTAAACAGTTAAAAAATAGGATGATTTGTGGAATAAATAAACTGACATATGGAGGGTAAAGTGAAAAGAATGCATTTATAGTTGAACAATGGAACAATAAAAGTGGACCTAAAGTCTAGAATTTCAAGAATATATATTCAAGAGGTTAGAAAGTAAAGTTCATTCATTCAACTCCCATTTTCATAGCTCCTCCATTGCTGAGATATAAAATGTTGGACTTTATTCATTTAATTTGAAAAAGTCGATTGCGCTATAATTTGTGATGTCCTTCTTGTACAACTCACATTATTTGCTTTTGTTTCCTTTTGACATTAAGATATATATACGATCTCGGAACATTTCGTGTTTCCTTACAAAGTATGTTGTATGGAGAGGGCTTAATACAGCCAAGTCACCCTACAACAGTAAGACAATGATCATGTTTTGGTACAAGGAGCAGTGGCTTTCGAAAAAATAAATACAAAGACCGTAATTTGAGTAGTACAAGAGTGACATCACAAATTATTGTGCAGTTTACCATTTTAAATTGAGTGAATAAGCTTCAACATTTTATATCTCAACCCAGGAATGTCCTGTGAAGATGGGAGTTGGACCATTTGGATGCATTTTTCAAGCTTTGTAACGTGTATTTTTGAAATTCCAGACTTTAGGTACACCTTAAGTAATTTGAAAAATTGAAATGACGGTAGTATTTAACCCAACAGAATAGTGACATATTCTAAAAGTAAAATGATGTGAATATATAATTTGTCTGACAGTTAAATGGTCTCAACAGCTAGATAGTTTGAGTTGAAAAAGCAAAGCAATGTTTTGCTACATATAGGTAGTTAAAAGTTCCGAATGGAACAAAGACATCAAGATTTTTCATTTCTCTTGAGAGAAAAGTGCCCTTAGCTCAATTAAAAAATGTTGAACTGCCTAAGGAGAAAAAAAGGAAATCTTGACAGCCACAGTGGCAATTGTGTTTAGCTTCATTGAAGAATGCTGTCCCACTGCTTCCATTGTGCTGGTTACTGGACATTTCCTGAGTGGCTTCATTGGTAAATTAGTTAGATGAGATTTAATGACACACCAGCACGAATGTGTTATATAGTGTCAACTAGATGAAAAGATAGTTTACATACTTTTTCAAAAACGGTTCAAGTTCAAGTTTGGTTTCAAATACAGCTCAAATACGGTGCAAGTCCTTCCCTTTAGTCACCTCTTACAACAGGCGGGAAATACCGTGGGCATATTCTACAACCCCCAGCCCACAGGGGGCTTCATTGGTGAATGCACACACACAATACTCTATTGAACTTGACTTAATCCAAGATACCCACCAAATGCCTGCTATGGCAGGGAGTAAATCTTAAAAAGTACAGGTAAGGGATTTTTCCCAGCATCTTTGTATGACTTTTATATTGGACAAATGACATTATCAGATGAAAAAAGTTTTATCACTTGATATCTTGTGGTCTCTGTTCACAAGAGATAATACAGTGTTGTTTCTCCTCTCATTTTCAGGTCTTCTGATTGAATCTTCATCCGTCCTGCTTGTTGATCCAGATGACATACGAGAAAACACAATAGGCCAGACCGTCATTGTTGACATCACTCTCATGTTGGCTCAAAACTCGGCGGATTTTGTACTTGAAGAAAATCTTTGGCAGAGTGTAAGAATTTACACAGCTGATGCAGAAGGGAATCAAAGAGGAAGTGCCAACAGTGTTTCCCTTCTCAATCCAGAGCAATCAAGAACACGTAAGTGTATAAAAGTTGGCTGCAACCTTGTTACCACCAAGTGAATATTTTGACTTACCCCCGAATATTTAACTGGATACTGCATTCTTTTCAGAGTTTTGTCAACTGGTAAATCATATAGAGGAGTGAAACCTTTAAAGTTCAGTTGGTGTCTAACATGGTCTTTGTTGTCATTGTAAGCATGTTAGAGTCACAAATTAATGAAAGCTAAATTCCCAGCTTAAATCTGCGTATAACTCCAGTGTGAAATCTCACTTGTAGGAATTGATTGCGGGTATATTTTTTGAGACAAATCTACATGGCTTTAAAGGCAGAATATCTAGTTTTGGTACAGGTCATACTACTTTTAAAAACTCAACTTTATGTAGGAAGGTCATAGAATTAAAGTGACAAAGGGAATTTTGACAAATATTAGGGGGAGAGAAGAAACCTCAAATGATCCATATTAATAACCCATTGAAGTTTCTGAAAATTTTATAGCCAAATTGACCTCATAAATGTTTTTTTAGTTGAATGAGCTGCATTTTTTGGCATACAGTTGTATCACATGTGTAGACATTAACCATGTGAGAAAACAGCACAAAAAGTTTGTGTTTACTTGTTCTGTTGCAGCTTTCCATACAGGCATGTAGCCAGACTACAACCTTTTGTAGGTCAACGACCACTTGTTGGGAAATACCAAGTATTGAGGAGGGGGAAAAGTCCACATATTCCCATCTATGGTCTGTTACTGGGCTATGGTAGCAGAATTATTAGGGCGAGGGAGATTGTTGGGGACAACCCACTCACTTGATCAGAAAAGGAAAGAAGGTAACAGTGCCAAACACTGGTACTGTAATCTTACCTATTCCTCTCTGATCTTTCCTGTGTGGATTACTTTGTGGCATCCTCTGTACTTATGCTAAATATTTAGTCTGTACAGTTTGCCTTTTTTACCTATAATTGGCCACCAGTCATATGTCAAGTAGCTGACAAATTTGCTTTAACTCAAGTTAATGGCCTTTTACTGTGAGTGGTAATCACAGAGAGGAAAAATGATTTGCTTTTAGATACAAACCCATATTTACTTTGTACCTTTAGATGTCTAAATTACACTTTTAAAAACATCAGCTTTGTCAGCTTAAAACTAAATAGTGACCAAAATTTTTTGTCTTTTTTTTTGTTTGTTTTTTTTCTAGGTCTGAGGAGAGGACAAGCAGCAATCATAAGAGGTGTCTTCTTCACAGATTTCAGTACAATGCGATCTCAGTGCCAAGCTATTCCATATTTTTGTGTCACGCTAGTAAACGATCCTAGGTTTTCTGTTGAGTTTCTTGACAACTCCCAGACTGCCTGTGCTCGTTTACCGTGTAGAGGTAGGTGAAGTTGAATCCTTTCGAAGGTTACAATTGTCACTGTGACAGAAGTAAAACTTTTGATACCTAATAATTGTAGAAGAAAATATAATTTGAATATAGACTAATATTTGTAATCAGCTACTTTAGAGGTTACTAGAGCAGATAATGGAATTACTTTACTTTTCAAGGTGATCCTTTTATACACTTTCTTTTGAGAAAGGCTTCCTTTCAGCTCAGTATCTTTCATTTCTTATGTTAGATGCAAAAGCCAGGTACTGCATCAAACCCTTTGAAAGTGCCTTTCTGTTTAAAAAAAATTTGTAAGCCCCATCTACAGGGTTGTACTTTTGTTGAAAAACATTGTCATACATTTGTATAATGATGCTCATGGTCAAATGTATTATCATGTGATTTACTTTCCCAACAAATTTGAACAATCTCCAAAACGTATGATGGTGTTTAAACTTTTAACTGCATGTTTCATCTTTACAACATGTGTCCAAAAAATTTGTATGACAATGTTCATGCACAGCTGTGTGATCATTTAGATGGGCTTTATGTAACCATTCATTGATAAGGTTGGTGAAAAAGATTTGATCTTGAATATCATCCCATTTTAGGTGTAGAAATTTTGGAAGTTATAATGGAAGGTGATGGGCCGTTAATTACAGAACGCAATCCTTCATATGATCTCGTTTTGAATGTCCTTGTGGAGTCAGATGTTGGTGGGGCAAGTATCTCAGGAACATCCCTCTGGACTATGTTTGCCTTCTTTGACACACAACAAGACTGCCAGGGTAACTCTTTCCCTGAAACAAGAACCGAGAATTCGGATATTACCGACAGGCCACTGGAAAGTGGTGTTACTCTGGATTTGAGAAACAGCGCTTTCCGTAGTATGAACCTGTTAAATCTGTTGTGTCCAGATGTAAGTATTTTAGATCTCTTCCTTACAATCTGTTTCAAAATTGTATAGAATATCTGCAATGTATTGAAATTTTTTTGAGATTACACTTTGCCAACCTCCTAGTAAGATTGTAGCCTTTTTGGTTTCGATGATAAGAGAAACCAATGCATTCGTGATGGCGTATGTGTGTATGTATGTGTGTATGTGCGTGTGTGTGTATGTGTGTGTGTGTGTGTGTATGTGTGTATGTGTGTGTGTATGTGTGTTTGTGACACTGCTCGTTAACACGATATCTCAAGAAGGGAAACTCTGACAGTTCTCAAACTTGGTACATAGATGCCCCATATTGAGAGGAAGAACCCTATTATTTTTGGTGGGGGTCAAAGGTCATCTGGGGTCACCGGGGGTCAAATTCCGAAAACCTTGTTAACACGATATCTCGAGATAGGAAGCTTGGATAAATTTCATACTTAGTATGTAGATGCGTTATGGTAAGAGGAAGAACCCTATCGTTTTTGATGGAGGTCAAAGGTCATCTGGGGTCACCGGGGGTCGAATGCTGAAAACCTTGTTAACACATTATCTCAAGTCAGGAAGCTTGGATAAATTTCATACTTAGTATGTAGATGCGTTATGGTAAGAGGAAGAACCCTATCGTTTGTGGTGGAGGTCAAAGGTCATCTGGGGTCACCGGAGGTCAAACTCTGAAAACCTTGTTAACACGATATCTCGAGATAGGAAGCTTGGATAAATTTCATACTTAGTATGTAGATGTGTTATGGTAAGAGGAAAAACCCTATCGTTTGTGGTGGAGGTCAAAGGTCATCTGGGGTCACCGGAGGTCAAACTCTGAAAACCTTGTTAACACGATATCTCAAGATAGGAAGCTTGGATAAATTTCATACTTAGTATGTAGATGCGTTATGCTAAGAGAAAGAACCCTATCATTTTTGGTGGAGGTCAAAGGTCATCTGGGGTCACCGGGGGTCGAATGCTGAAAACCTTATTAACGTGATATCTCAAGTTAGGAAGCTTGGATAGATTTCATACTTAGTATGTAGATGTGTTATGGTAAGAGGAAGAACCCTATCATTTTTGGTGGAGGTCAAAGGTCATCTGGGGTCACCAGGGGTTGAATGCTGAAAACCTTGTTAACATGATACCTCAAGGTAGGAAGCTTGGATAAATTTCATACTTAGTATGTCGATGTGTTATGGTAAGAGGAAGAACTCTATTGTTTTTGGTGGAGGTCAAAGGTTATCTGGGGTCACCGGGGGTCAAAACCTGAAAACCTTGTGTGCACGATATCTCAAGATAGGAAGCTTGGATAAATTTCATACTTAGTATGTAGATGCGTTATGGTAAGAGGAAGAGCCTTATTGTTTTGGGTGGAGGTCAAAGGTCATCTGGGGTCACCAGGGGTCGAATGCTGAAAACCTTGTTAACACGATATCTCAAGTTAGGAAGCTTGGATAAATTTCATACTTAGTATGTAGATGTGTTATGGTAAGAGGAAGAACCCAATCATTTTTGGTGGCGGTCAAAGGTCATCTGGGGTCACCGGAGGTCAAGCTCTGAAAACCATGTTGACACAATATCTCAAGATAGGAAGCTTGGATAGATTTCATATGTAGTATGTGGATGTGTTATGGTGGGAAGATGAATGCTATCATGTTTGGTGGAGGTCAAAGGTCATGTAGGGTCACCGGGGGTCAAACACTGAAAATGTTTTTAACATGATATCTCAAGATAGGAAGCTTGAATAAATTTCATACTTAGTATGTACATGCATTATGGTAAGAGGAAGAACCCTATTGTTTTTGATGGAGGTCAAAGGTCATCTGGGGTCAAGAAGCAAAATTTTAAGAATTCCCAAGATCGTCTCATGAGTTCACCAGAAGGCAAAAAGCAAATTTTCCCAAGAATTCCCAAGTCATCAGATGTCATCATGTCAAAATGCAAAATTTCCCAAGGAATTCCCAAGATCAAATATGAACCTAAAATTATTTTTCCAACATGTTAAGATAGCACTTGACCAGTGACTGAAAGACATAGGACAGCATGGCATTATTTGGAATAGAACATATATCATCGAAACCTCAATGCATTTTTGCATTCTGGTTTTGTTTTTGTTTTAAAAGCATTAGGACAATGCCTTCAGGACTTTATTCAGGATTTCAATATTACTTAAGGTTTGAATTAATAATGGTCATGCATTGCAGTTTTTTGCATTCTAAAGACAAGTTTTTGTAAAATCCTGGTATTGTTTGATGAATGTTTGTAGGTGGAAACATTTATTATGATAATACATCAAGCAGATCCTACTTCTGCCAAAATGGGTCAAAAGCTTTAAAGGGGCTCATTGAGTTGATGTCGATTATTTTGTGACAAAAGGGAATCATTGCATGACAGTGCTTCTAATTAGCCTCATTGTTTATGTTTCACTTCCTAAAGTGACCAAAAATGTGAAAAATTGTAGTTTTTACGGGTTTTAGAGCTTGCAGTTCACCAAGCTTGTCCAAGCCCATGATAGACCAGCCTCTCTTGAATTAACAACACTTATAAACTGTTGTGACCTTCAATCACAGCAGCTGTTGGTTATAGGAGTTGCAAGCCTGCCAATGCAGTTGGGATAAGCCTCACTCATTGGTTGTCTTTGAACAGGGATTGCATTTATTAATACCTAATTGTGAAAAGTGTCTGGTCACGAATTTGTAAGAAATGATTTTAATCATTAATTACCCTATCATTACCATTTCAGTTGTGTGTCAGATGCGCAGAATCACTTAGTTTGACCATTTGCTATCAAGATGTGAGTAAACCTCAACAGGTGTGATTGAAAATCATGAATTACGTGAATCAACTCAATGTGCCCCTTTAAATACTACTACATAAGTACTCACCAGTGATGCTGTAATACAGTGCTAAATTCAGCCGTGAGTCCTTAGTCATGTGGCATAATTAGGAAGTTCAGTTCCCTCAACAATATTGTGTTACTAGGTAGAATCAATTTTAGATTGGATGCAAATATGAAACAATAATAGAGCAGTGACTATCAGCACTGCTTTTAATAAAGCTAGCAATCAGGAGTGAATGATTCCTGAATATAAAAATGTAGTGATAGTGTGTACATTCCCTCACAGCTATATAGTAGAAATCTGTTGCCCCTCTCTTAGAGAAATAGCCTTAATGCATCAATCCCTGTATCATGGTGAATTGAACAAGATTTCCCTGTTCTAAGAAGGAGATAAAATCTGATCACAGCTCACAGTGAGACTGGAGGGTGTGAATGGCCTCTGGAGTATTTTTTTGGGTGGGGAGGAGAGGGCTGTAATGAATGCTAAACCAAAAATACATTTTGGGGTATTTTTAGGCCATTTACTATCAACAAAATATAAAGTTAAGTTTTGCATTTTAGTTTGGTCAATACTGACAAAGTAAAGTTACACAAAATAGAGAAAATAAAGCCTTTCTCTAGTAAAAGATGCTCAATAACTCATGGCATTACAATGAGTTCATTATGAATAATCTTCTTTAAGCAATATGAGAACAACATAGTATTGACTCAAAGGCCTAATACAACCCAATTTTATTCTGTACCAGTTATGATAAAGTGAACATCTTGGCCTTATAAAGTGTAACATACATGGCACTCAAAAGATTGTAAGGAGTATAGACTCAGTAAAGAGCTCTACGTACTTTTGCTCAAAGGTCATACTGTAGGAAGAGAACCCATATTGAAATGGAAGACATAAACGGGCACAATTAAGTGGTGTCATGGTCAGTTCAGACTCAGTGCACCCTACTCATCACTGAATAGTACGTTGGCAAGGAAGATTGAAGCAGTAACATGCTCTATTTAATTATTCAAAAGTATTTCATACCACATGCTATATGATGTGGCACTTTGTGAGTCTAAGCAATAAATAAAGTTAGAGACTCATAGCCTTGGGGTGAAGGAATAGTTTGCTAACTGAAAATTTCTTTGTGATACTGAGGAATATGTTATTTGACATGCATAAGGCTTATTGGTGATATGAGTTGGTGTTGTGCTACTGTTATCACTTCATATTAAAGGTATACTGGCAGTGAAATACGTAAACTTGTGAATTTCAGCTGTTGCTTGTGTTTAAATTTGGTCAGTAGTGATAAAATAAAGTTACGAAAAATATAAAAGCATTCCATAATAACAGATTCCTGATATCTCAAAATGAAGTTAAATTGATCTACATATTTTTCGATGCGGTGATCTTTTTCGTAAAAAGCGTAAAAAGTGTAATAAAATTTACTCAGAAAGCCTTATGACACCTCACTCTATTTTCAGCATTGCAACAAAGTGAACATTTTAAACATTTTTTGGTTTATGGGAATGAAATTCCCGACCTTTTTATAGAATGGGATTATTGGGTATATTTAGGTTAATACTAGGTGAAGGAAGGGTTAAAAGGGTTTTAAACATTATTTGGTTCATGGGGATGAAATTTCCGACCTTTTTATAGAATGGGATTATTGGGTACCGTATCTTTAGGTTACTAGGTAAAGGAAGGGTTAAAAGGGTTTTAAACATTATTTGGTTCATGGGGATGAAATTTCTGACCTTTTTATAGAATGGGATTATTGGGTACCGTATCTTTACGTTACTAGGTAAAGGAAGGGTTAAAAGGGTTTTAAACATTATTTAGTTCATAGGGATGAAATTTCTGACCTTTTTATAGAATGGGATTATTGGGTACCGTATCTTTAGGTTACTAGGTAAAGGAAGGGTTAAAAGGGTTTTAAACATTATTTAGTTCATGGGGATGAAATTCCTGACCTTTTTATAGAATGGGATTATTGGGTATCTTTAGGTTACTACTAGGTGAAGGAAGGGTTAAAAGGGTTTTAAACATTATTTAGTTCATAGGGATGAAATTCCTGACCTTTTTATAGAATGGGATTATTGGGTATCTTTAGGTTACTAGGTAAATGAAGGGTTGTGCTACATAACTGTATGGAACAGAATGTGGAAGAATTGAAACACTAATATTCCTGTGATCTGAATGGAAAAGTTAAAAATAATGTACATCGCGGTGACACTATTATGACATATTTGGCGTACCATAGAATGTTTCCATTTTGCTTCTTTTGTTAACTTTGTTTTGTCAATATTGATAAAACCAAGTTTGAAATCAACTAAAATGTACGCTGAGTGCTTTCTGACCCGATGTCTCTTTGTTTCAGCATCTCTATATTCCGACACCGTAGAGGTTGGGGATAACGAGTCAGGCTTAGATTATGGTTAGGGGTTAGATAAGGTCAGGCATAGGGATAGGGTTAAATACTAAAGTCATTTATCACAATATCTCTGTACAGTGAAAACAATGTGGATCCATAACTGAAAATCACTCTGCATGTGCAAGTTGTTTCAGAACACAGCGTGTTAATAGGGATGTTGAAACATAGAGACTTAACCAAATTTTTATTTTCCTGAAAGTGAGTATGTGACAACATGAAGTAATCCAAAATCATTAAATCATATTGTTACCCCAAAGTAGCTTAAAATGGTCCTAAAGTGATTTTTGTATCTTTCTGTATATACATTGGACCTAGCAGGTCTGACTACTTGTAATAGACAAATGCCCTCATAAATTATTTTGAAGCTTCTTTCTACCAAAGGCTAGCTGTCTGTTATGTATTGCTTAAAGTTACAAATGCCTTTACTCAGCTACCCCCAACCATTAGGTGAGAATCGTGGTATGAGTCCAAAAAAGTTTGCTTGTTAGAGTGTTAAACCTTACAAATGATGGGAGATTATAAAACCTTTACTGAGTTAAAAGGGAGACACATGATGTAATTCTTGAGTATTTTTACTCTTCTTTCACTTTTCTGTTTCCCAGGGGCCTTTATACCTTTGTGTTGAGTTTGATAAGCTTCCAATCGCTAACCCTCCATTTACCTTGACGTTTTATCCAGACGATAATACTAAGTATGCGTCTGTGGAGGCCGTTTGTCAAGGTTTGTATTGTCAGGATGTAAATTGATCCAAGTTTTATAAAATAAAAATACTGCATGACTTCCATCACACTGCAGAGAGGTCCATCTTTACGGAGAGAGGTAGTGGAAAGTTAAGTAGACCTGCTAAATGTGGAGTAGACTATCAATGATAAGATGTTTATGTGACTCAAAGGGATTTTTTTATTCTTTATTTGATGGTTCCAATTTGATATGATTCACCTAGTATTAGCAACATCTTTCAAGTGAAGTAATCCTTTAGCAAGTGGCTTATGCAGAACAATACTTTGATGCTTTGATGTGTACGTTTACTTTGCCAACACTTGAGGAGCAGATGCTGTAAAACTCAAAACTACTGCTTTATTGAAATAAGTGAATAGAGGTAGCTCCTTACTTAACAAGAGACCACATGCAAATGAGCTGATGAGACAGGAATTTTGTTACAACAGTATGCAAAGTTTCCCGAAGTTTTCTGAAATAGCCGTATATAGATTCAACTTCACATTTTGACATAAATAATAATTGATAAATAGTCATGTGCATCACGGAGCATCTAAAGATTCTGTAATTTTCTTTCCCTGTCAAACGAGTACTATGGCAGTGGACTGTGAAGGAAAACCCCCAGCTCTACTCTACATGTAGCAAACAACAAATCGCTGTTATGTTAACCTTCCTAATCCAGTGTAAGTCTTATAGAAATGTCAAGAAAGATACTAGCTATGGATTACCCTGTGATCTTGACGGTGCAAATCTCACTTCAACTTGGAAGTGATGTATCTCCAGCCAATTATAACTGCCTGCACACCGGGTGTGCCATTATTGTGAACTAATTGGTTTTAATGTCCCCAACTTGCATGTTTGTAACGATTATGACCCAAATTATCATTCTTTTAATAATGTCCCTTTCAAGTGCCATCAGAGGACACTTTGAAGTATGCTACTGGCAAAATACTTTTATTCTTGTTTACACCCTCAACTGATAATAACTGTTGTTCATTTAAGTGTACTTGTGTTTTGGAAGTCATGAAGCAACTTCACATTTTTTAGACTATTTACTTTTACACACTTTAAACAAATATGGTATTCATGGTGAATTCTGTGCAGAACCTGTGATTAAATTTTGCACATCTTTAAATATTTAGGTGTTAAGAAAGGTCACATTATCTTGCCATAGACCTTTTTCCAAAAAGCAGGGAAAAAGGATTATGGGATACATGGGCGTCCGCAGAAAAAAATTGAGGGGTAGGCAAAGTTTTTTAAGAGGTCCCAACTTTTCTCATGGGAAATATTTCACTCCCAGAAAAGAGTTTAGATGCTACTTTTCACACAGTGTTGACAAAGGCATAGCCAGAAATTCGTCAGAGGAGGGTGGGGCTAAGCCCATAGACAGACTCTCAGTGCTCTGTGGCACCATGGATTGGCACATAGCTCAAGAAAATTTTGGCCCAAAATGCTTCACAGATGGCTAGAAATGGCACTTCCAAGGCCTTTTTACCGCATGTAAAAAGGAGAAACATAAGCAATACCATAAATATAAACTTTAAAAAAAAACAAAAATATGCTAGGGGGGGATGAGGCCTGAGTGTTGATATTTTTTTCAATTCCTGTTTTGAGAGTAGAAATTCACACTGAGTGAACTGTTAAGAAATGTTGATGTTATATTTTCTTCGTTTTTTCTTTCTTTTTTTTTTTTTCAAGTTTTTGATTTTCCGGGGGGGGGGGGGCAAGTGCTCCCCCTTACCCCCACAGACGCCCATGGTGAGATAGAGATGTGCATCATTTTTGTCAATGGCATTTAACTGTGGACAAAAGGGATGCATACCAAAAACTCTATCCCATAATGCTTTGAAAAAGGGATATCAGCTTGTTCCTACCCACATTGTGCATATATTAACTCTGGTGTCAGTACCATGAAATAGTAAATCCATACAGCAGATGTGAACTGAGGCCATCTTTAACTTTAATGTGGCTTATTCCAGAAAGTACTTTAAAATGCATACAGCTGTATGAATTAACTGGAAGACAATTAAAAATTTCTTCAATGTTCAGAAGGTTCATAAAACTTTTCCAACATTGGCTATCTCTGCTCACTTCCTTTATATTATGATGAGTTGACTCTACCTGTACCGATGAAGGATTCATTTGGTCAAATTTTTCCACAATCGAAACAGTGTACTTTAAAAATTTGATACAAAAGTTATTCAATATTGATGAAAAAATTTTGATGGCTTCTTCCACAGGAGGGGGTGTGTTGTGTAGGATCAGTGTATTGGTGTTAAGTAATGCGCCTGTCATAAAGCACTAGCTGTAGCACATTGCAGGAAGCAGTCCCATTTTTGTTTAGTTTCCCTGGTTACAAAAAGAAGTGACTGTCCATAACTAACTTACCAGATATCTACATGAATTTCCTTTGTAATTTTTGGAGAGCTCTCTTTCATGAAAACAGTTTGTGAATAACTTAAACCATCAATGTTGACAACATAGGCAGTTTACCATAGGGGCATGGGGGAAAGCCCCCCCCCCCCAAAAAAAAAGTTGCAAAGCATGTTTGCCATTTTTTAAAAAAGATGATGTTCAATAAGGGATTATTACGGTATAATGAAGAATATTTACAAATTTGGACAAATAGTGTTCCTTCCATCTTACAAATTTCCTAAATTTTGTCCTGGGCCATTCAGCCACCAGTCAAATGGGTCAATATTGTGTGAGGTGTCTTGACATAAGTTATTTTGTCCATCCCTTCCCCCCCCCCCCCTCCTCTTCAGCAGAATATGTTACAGCTGCTAATGGTTCACAGTCTTTTCCAACTTGTAAATGTATCTGTAAAAAGTTTCAAATCATTGTGATATGTGTGTGTGCTTATAAGATACAGCATCCCAGCAACTATGTGCACAAGGTGCTGAAAATGTGTTGAACCTATTAAAACAGGACTGAAGAAAAGCTTAGTGAGCATACAGTAATTAGTGTGATGATGATGCTATCTATTTGTTGCTGAAATATTAATCAAAATGAGCAACAAAATCTGCTAATTTTGAAAAATTTTCAGTGATATTTAGCTTTGTTGTCGTTCTTGTCATATGTTATTTCTTTTAATTTGAGTGTGTTGAAAGCAACAGGCAACAAAGTACTATATATTTATTTTGACCTTATATGGTCAACTTGTTGCTTATAATTTTTTTTTTTTTTTTGTTTCATAAAAGAAGATAATTGAAAACATGAAAATATACTGGAACACTACAGTTTTAATGGATTTCATTTGTACCAAAACAGGTGTAGAAGTTGCTGTTTCCACTCTTTCGGTGAACTCCGCCCAGGTTGTGAGAGAAGGGGACCCATCTCATGATTTCGATATTAACTTCTTTGCAAACTTTGCTAGCACATCTGCATCTGTTGTGGGAACAAACCTCTGGGAACTCGTTATCTATGGTTCACGTGATCCAAATGGCAGAAATTTTCAAGAGTTTCTAACAACTATTCCACTGAACAGCCAGTCCCTCCGTAATCAACCTGCTGGTCCCTCTTTGAGACTCTTTTTTATTCGACAACTTGTAAGTCAAAAGATTAAGACGACTGATTTTCTAAATTAATTTCGTTTTGTTTTATTTATTTATTTTTTTTTGGCACACCACATGATTCTAACATAATATAGTGTTATTAAAACAAATAAATTCATTTATAAACATGATGTGAAAGAAGGAAGCTAACAAGACCTCGAGGGCTTGTCAAGAGCTTTAATACTCTTTCAAGTAACCAGGGAAGAAAAACAGACAGTTATATTCAAACAAACCACAGTAATTAGGAGTACCCCTCCCTATACTGGCAAAGTCTTCAGTGCCCCAGTCGAAGGGGCATCCCCCAAACCTATTTAGGAATAACCCTGTAGGTCTAAATATATTTGATGACTGTACTTTGATGGACACAGTTACACAATTGTGTGTCAGTATGGCCTTGAGCAGTTGAAACACTGTGCAGGCTACTGTGGCTCTGTCTTGGAGGTGTACTAGACAGGTGTTTTTGTTTAAATAGGAAGAGGGATTAGAAGTAAATTAACTTAGAAGGGAGAATTTTTACTGACTAGGTTGAGATTATAGAGCTTTTAAGTGCCCCACTCACCCCACCCCACCCCACCCCACCCCCCACTCAAGTTGCTCACAGGTTGGTAAGATGATTTCAACGAGTACGCCGTCGAAGGTCTTGAAATAGCCAAGCTTTCATCAGAAGTGGCTCTGACTCATCAGTCCTGAAGAAGTTAGAGCCACTTCTGGCAAAAGCTTGACTATTTCAAGAACTGCGATGGCGTACTTGTTGAAATCATCTTACTAGTATAGATTCCTGTCGTGAAAGCCTTTCTACTTGCTTACAGGTTACCACAAATTAGCTTTAATACCAACTTTGAGTTGGGTCAATGCATCACTGAAGGGAAATAAAGTTGGTTATTACAATGTATCTTAATGAGCACACACTGGTATAATGTTTTATGAGATTAATATGTTCAAAGAGTGTATACTTGGAAGTGGAAATTCAAAGCACCTGGTTAATAATTCTGGCCTTAATTGCCTGGTAATATAATAGCTCTGTCAAAACTAAATAGGGTGATGGGCTTTTGCAATAAATGAGCATGCTAGGTATGATAACTTTGTTGGAAACTATTTCACTCAAAGAGTTGTGAAAAGATTTTTTCAGAAAGCTATATGTAACAGACAGAACCCTGAGATTTATGCTATCAAGCAGTTTCAGAAGATGCAAGGACTTACATATGAGATTGGTTGGATCTCTTGGTTCAACTATGGGAATATGCCTCACGGCTCTCTTTGGCTAAGTTAAAAAGCTTTGTTAGTGACCAGAACTAACAGCAATCAAATTAATGAGCAAAAAATGAGTACAAAACTCATTACCTCACTTTTAAAGCAGAATGTCTTTTTTGGACTCTTGTCAGACAAATTATTAGCATGAACATTTTTTAGGTACCACGGTAACACTAGCGTAGCTGGGGTTGTGGCAGGTGGGCCCAGTAGCAGAAAGGCTTTCCATGGCTGTGCATAGTAGTGGACTGCAGTCGAGTTTCAAGTTCATTAAATCTAGTGTAACTCTATATACATAAAGATGTAAAATGTCATAACCTCAAAAGATGTAAGAGTAGATGTATAGAAATCCCTGTGGCTTGTTAGTTTATTTTATATAACACCTTATTAATTTCTCTACATCTGATTGGAAGATTGTTGGTCACATGCCATGCGTGATTCGGCACTATCATCAAGATTGTGGTGCTCGACCGTTGGTTAGTATATACTAACCCACGGTCGTTGGTTAGTATAGACTAACCCACGGCAATGGAGTCAGCGATGCATTACGCGCGCTACGTACAAGCTATGCCGCGTCTCAATAAATCACTGCAGTATTGGGTATCGTACATTGTTTTACCGACGTCAAGTGATCGCGCGTCTCTTTGGTTTGACTAAGGGCAAGATCACGCGTCTCTTTGGTTTTGAAGGGCAAGCGTCCATTGTGTCACAAAAGTATCTATGGTTATGCCGTGCGCGCGTGTGTGTTTCGCCCTTCAGTGCCCGGGAATCCAACAACGCGCAACCAACATAACGCGCAGTTGGCAAACGACAAACCATGGAGCTACTACAGACAAACACGAATCCATAGAGACCGCAAAAACACAAATTTTTGAAATCTAACCAGTGACTAGATGAAAGTTATAAGGTGTTATATAAAACAAATAATGAATGTTTTTCATTCGTGCGATAGTATGAATAATTTCATTCGTTGAAAGCTTTAACGTTCTATTCAACTCGGCTTCGCCTCGTTGAATAGAACATTCAATCTTTCAACTCATGAAATTATTCATACTATCGCACTCATAAACATTCATTATTTGTATAATAACTCTTGTAAAGCCACTCTCTTCGTTATAAAAAGACCACTCTAAGACAGAAGGTTTAAAACTTGTATTTTACACTTGGGAGTGATTGTTATATTTTTAAAATTGGAAACTGGCTTTTTCAGAAATTAATTTCAGATCAAGATGTAATGGGTTTTGGACATTTAGCTAAGTTTTGGGTGCTGATCTCTGCAAAAGATTTTTTTCTGTGACATCATCACTTTTATGAGGGCATTTTTATCAAGACAAACATGAGTTTTTGCACTTTTGACATGTGCTCTTCCTGATGTAGTGAGGCCAGCTGTAAATGTGAAAAAAATGTTATCTCTGTCCACCAACTCCCATGTAAGCAGCATGTGTTTCTTTATTTTCCAGTTAATCGTTCTTTTGGTTTTAAAAATTACTGATATGCTAAATTCTGTGCTTTTTTCCCTTCGATAAAAAGTGGCAGTGTTATAAGGAAATCAGTTTTGTGATATTTTTGGTTTCGATGGTAAGAGAAACCTATGCATTCATGATGGCGTGTGTGTGTGTGTGTGTGTGTGTGTGTGTGTGTATGTATGTATGTGTGTTTGTGACACTTTGCTCGTTAACACGATATCTCAAGAAAAAAACTGCAGCAGTTCTCAAACTTGGTACATAGATGCCCCATATTGAGAGGAAGAACCCTATCATTTTTGGTGGGGGTCAAAGGTCACCTGGGGTCACTGGGGGTCAAACTCTGAAAACCTTGTTAACACAATATCTCGCAGTAGGAAGCTTGGATGAATTTCATACTTTGTGTGTAGATGCGTTATGGTAAGAGGAAGAAACCTATCATTTTTGATGGAGGTCAAAGGTCATCTGGGGTCACCGGGGATCAAACGCTGAAAACCTTGTTAACATGATATCTCAAGAAAGGAAGCTCTGACAGTTCTCAAACTTGGTACATAGATGCCCCATTTTGAGAGGAAGAACCCTATTGTTTTTGGTAGGGGTCAAAGGTCACCTGGGATCACCGGGGGTCAAACTCTGAAAACCTTGTTAACACGATATCTCGAGGTAGGAAGCTTGGATAAATTTCATACTTTGTATGTAGATGCGTTATGGTAAGAGGAAGCAACCTATCATTTTTGATGGAAGTCAAAGGTCATCTGGGGTCACCGGGATCAAACGCTGAAAACCTTGTTAACATGATATCTCAAGAAAGGAAGCTCTGACAGTTCTCAAACTTGGTACATAGATGCCCCATATTGAGAGGAAGAACCCTATTGTTTTTGGTAGGGGTCAAAGGTCACCTGGGATCACCGGGGGTCAAACTCTGAAAACCTTGTTAACACGATATCTCGAGGTAGGAAGCTTGGATAAATTTCATACTTTGTATGTAGATGCGTTATGGTAAGAGGAAGAAACCTATCATTTTTGATGGAAGTCAAAGGTCATCTGGGGTCACCGGGATCAAACCCTGAAAACCTTGTTAACACGATATCTCAAGAAAGGAAGCTCTGACAGTTCTCAAACTTGGTACATAGATGCCCCATATTGAGAGGAAGAACCCTATTGTTTTTGGTGGGGGTCAAAGGTCACCTGGGGTCACCGGGGGTCAAACCCTGAAAACCTTGCTAACACAATATCATGCGGTAGGAAGCTTGGATGAATTTCATGCTTAGTATGTAGATGCGTTATGGTAAAAGGAAGAATCCTATCATTTTTGAAGGAGGTCAAAGGTCATTTAGGGTCACCAGGGGTCAAATTCTGAAAACCTTGTTAACACGATATCTCGAGGTAGGAAGCTTGGATAAATTTCATTCTTTGTATGTAGATGCCTTATAGTAAGAGGAAGAACCCTATCATGTTTGGCGGAGGTCAAAGGTCATTTTGGGGTTACCGGGGGTCAAACGCTGATAACCTTGTTAACACGTTGTCTCAAGTTAGGAAGCTTGGATAAATTTCATACATAGTATGTAGATGCCTTATATTAAGAGGAAGAATCCTACTATTTTTGGTGGAGGTCAAAGGTCATTTGGGGTCACTGGGGGTCAAACTCTTAAAATCTTGTTAACACAATATCTCCAGGTAGGAAGCTTGGATAGACTTCATACTTAGTATGTGGATGCATTATGGTAAGGAGATGAATCCTGTTATTTTTGCTGGAGGTCAAAGGTCTTTTGGGGTCACTGGGAGTCAAACACTGAAAGCCTTGTTAACACGATATCTCAAGGCAGGATGCTTTGATAGATTTCATACTTAGTATGTAGATGCGTTACGGTGAGAAGATGAACCCTGTTGTTTTTGGTGGAGGTGAAAGGTCGTCTGGGGTCACCAGAGGTCAAAATGCAAATTTCCCAAGAATTCCCAAGATTAAATAGGAACACAAAACTGTATTTTTCCAACATGTTAAGATAGCATTTGATCAGTGACTGAAAGGTATGGGACATCATGGCATTATTTGGAATAGAACATAAACCATCGAAACCTCAATGCATTTTTGCATTCTGGTTTGTTGTTTGTTTTAAAGTTGGTCAGGTCAATATATGAGAGTACAGACTAAAAGTACATGTCAATGAGCAACAGGCCAAAAGAAAACCTTATTTCTGTACTGTGGTGGTTGCTAAACTTACTTCATCACATAGCTAAATTTATTTGTGCTTTTGTTGGTTAGATGTAAATTAACAATGTGACGCTTTGTTCCATCAGGTGACAGTGGACCTGAGAGGTGTACGATGTGCAAATTATCCATTTGTCTGTGTGAGACTTGAACGCAGCCTTGCATCCAATCCAGTATTTACCTTTAGTGGTGATGAAGGCAGCAGAATTGCTTGTGAAACTCTGAGTTGTGCTGGTGAGTTAAATTTTCTGGAAGAGAACATGCCATAAAACTGGCCCCTTACAGAAACGCACACTTCTAAATTCCCGATGTAATATGGGCCTTTGATCGGGTTTTCAGCAGAACGTTTATTCTCATGAACAATCGATAAAAGATTATCACTGTGGCAACTGCCGATACTGCTATTCTGTGTAGAACTGTTCTGGGGAAAGATAATCACCTTAATTAAGAGAGATAAGACCTGCAGACAGGAAATAAGAGTCACTGGCCAGACTGCACAATTTCTGTCAAAATCTGTAAAGGGGCCTTGCTTGACATGAGCTTTCTAGATGACATGTTTGATTAAGTTTGTTTTGCTAGATTAGGAGCTGCTCTTTATCTCCTTTAAGGTCATGACAGCACCAATAATTAGTATCTGTTAGTCATCAAGTTGACTTTAGAAGAAATTGGTTACCAGGCATATTTGTAGGATAGGGGAAAAATCAGTGCTTTGAAGGCATTGTCGTGTGGTCCATAGGATGTCATTTACTTGTGGTTAATTAATTTTGTCTACCTGTAGGTCATTGTAATATCGGTACCTGCAAAGTGGTGTGTACTAAAGTTATTCATGTTTTCATAAGCAAGGAAACACCCAGGGCAAGAGAAAAAAAGACCGGTACAATGAGCTACATACATTGTGTAAATTTCACTTTTTCCTTCACTTTAACCTGCACTCAAACACCATCTCAAGACCCATATATTAAGAACTTGACTTGTTAATGTAAAGATAACAGATGCAAACTTCAGTCAGGTTCTAAACCTCTATTAAACCAAATATCCTATATAGGTTACCTTCTTTAGCACACTTGATCATTAGTCAGTATGGTGTAAAAATCAGTGCTTTCATGATGCTAGAAAAGAATACCAACTTTTAGCCATCCCTAGTTGACCACTATTAATCCACAATCTGTCAGTGAACTTCCTGTGCAGCTATCTTGAGATCAATAAAGTTGAAGAGGTTTGCTGTTGTATTGCAGTGGAACACAGATGTGAGTGGTAAAATTTCATTACTGAATAACAGCTCTTAAGAAAGGGCATGGCTGGAACCCTTTAAAGAGTGTTTGATTAACAGAGCTAGCTTGTTTACAGAAGGGATTAGCTGTTGCAAGTGAGGAGATAAGGTTCACCCGGGGAAAAGGCCTCTTTGTAGGGTGATTTTGGCTAAAATCTCCTACTGAATTCTAGCAGCATGTTTAAGGTATGAGCCAAATGACCCTCAAATGTTAAACTTAAACTTCTTTACTCCTAGTGTTACATCTGCAGAACAAACCTACAGAACACTTCTTCCATATTGCAAGGTGTTCTTCCAGATTTATATCTATTACTGTGAGATCATCCAAGTATACTCATGTTTTTTATAACTCACCCCCCTAAGTACTAATTTCATCAAGCACTAAACTGATAGTGGCCTATTGGACAAGCCTATAGGTGTCTCTTTGAATTGCTAGAGACCAAAGTCCTTAGAGAAGAGGGTTTTTCTTAGTGGGTCAGTGGCAATGTGGCAATAGCCATGAGTTACAGATCAAAGGTTGAAAGTTAGTTTAACTGAGGGAGAAAGAGTGAAAAATGTTGTTGATTTGGAGTAAAGGGTGGGACTCTCTGACAGGCACATGATCCATCAGTGTAGGATAATATATACAGAACCTGAATGTATTGTCTTTCTTTCTCAATGGCTCTGACTCAACTATCCTAATATGCAAAGGCTTGACAAACCAATCTAATAGGGAGAATTTGAATAAGTCCAATCTTGGTTAATTTTCTTAGGCTTTTGCTGCAGTGTTAAGCTGATGACAGCATATTTTCTGGTCAATTGTGCTCAGACATTCTTGTGACTTGTACCCTTGAAAAACCCCAAAAATATATACTCTTCTTAAACTCCTATTTGTATTGGGTCGGCTAAAACTGAGCTTTCTACTAAAAGCAAAGAGGTAGAGGGGAGAAGCAGATATTGAATAAATAAACTCACCACATGTAGAATGTTTTCCTGCACTAATAAACCCGAGGATCCCACACAGAGTGGCATACAGTGATGACATCATTTCATAAAAACTGGTGGAGTTTTAGAAGGTTTAGCTGTTGGAGATGGCTGTAGGACCCTCATCAATTTTGAGCCTAGGGTGTTCTCCTTATCTAGACTTGTCTGATGTAGTAGGTTGGTCTTTGAAATTACATTTCACCAGCTTGCTGCCATTGAGTTTAATACTTAGAACTGATTTACTGGACACAAAGAATTCCTGGTAACTTTATCAGTCAAATGGAGGTTTGTATAGTATGCATACATATGGTTGTGGATTTTCCATGCCAGAGAATAAGAAAATGAAAATCTAGTTTTCAAGATTCTACTCTGTTTTTTCCATGACTTCAGCAGTTGTTAGGGGTCTGACTCCAGTGTAAGAGTCCTCTTTTACATTGACTTAAATTACCATGCTTTGAAAGGTTTGACACTGCTCTTTAGAATGCATCCTCATCAACACAGTGAAAAGGGTAGTACTGTCAGACAGAAAAACCTTGAGTCCATGCGTTCCGAGTGGGAAGTATGTGTCAGGAGCCAATCTTTCTGAACATTACATTTGAATTTTTAGACTATGGAGAAAGTGATAAAGGTAGCCTCTAAACAAGCCAAACTTCTGTTTTCAAAAGCTTCAATAAAGGTGGTAAGAATAAGGTCCACTCCCACCAAATGTTACATGGTTTTAGGATGCCATTTTAACAGGGATCACTCGTTTTGTCAACCTGTGTTAGGGTATTGTTGTATCAATTCCTCCGGAATGGTGTGGACTTAGAATATTTGTATAAATGATGAGGCAACACTCAGGACAGAAAAGGAAGACAGGCATGATGGGTTGTCTGGATTGCGTTTATTTCACCATGTGCTTCACTTCAAGCTCAGCACTCGCATGCCATCTCAAGATAACAAGAATGTCAGTCTTCACTACAAGTAATTTACATTAAGATTAAGATTAAAGACACAGTCACATATCATGAGGAAAACTAGCCCGATGCTGTCCATATAGCGCCTTCACGATTGATTAAGTCAAGTGTAAATAATGCTTACATGTCCCACTGACCGCACTGCTCATTGACTGACTATACTGAGATAACAGCACAAAGCTACCTTATGTAGTCACAGTATATAGCCTCCTGGAGAAGAGTCTTCTGGCACCCTATCTGCAATTTCATGGTCCACTGGGCCAGGGAGGTGTTATCTTAATGTGCAATTAATGAAGTAGAAATACCCTGAAAAAGGCCCAGAAAATCAGGGTTTTTGGAGTATCGGATAAGTTTGCCTAATGTACACAGCCGCATACCCACAGCTAACAGTATGCAAATTAACTCACTTAGCAATTCAAACCTGAAGAAAAAACATTAAAATAGCTAGTAATGTGTTCTTTAATCTTTTACAACTGTTGTGTCCAATAATTTATCCCCAGGAATCCATATTGACACATTTGTGGCAGGAATTGCTACAGGGACAGTCATCTATGAAAATACAATGGATCAAGAAATAAGAACATCATTGACTATCCAGTCAAGCCCACAGGCAGCACCTGCTGTTGGAAATAACTACTGGAGGCCCTTTATCTTTTTCAATGACAATTTAGACGGGAATGGTCCAGCTGGTCGAATCTCTTTGACAGAAATGACAATAGAAGATGATGACAGACGAGAGGACCTCCAACCTGGCCATGCTGTAATCTTTCATCCAGCTACTGCAACAGTGGATTTCACCACTTCATGCTCTATTGGAAACTACATGTGTTTTGAAATATTTAATGGAATGGATCTCATGACACCTACTTATACTTTGTTAGGAAATGTCCTGCATTGTTTTGACGTTGACTGTGTTGGTAAGAATCATTCTCTTATTAGCTGATTGTTTTTTGTACCTTTTCTTACTCTTTTTGCTTGCCATATGATATGTGTATGTAGGGTGAACAAGAAGGCTTTGCCATCTCACTGAGGAAGAGTGTGGTTGTTGAAACAACATTTGAAGGCAGTACACTGAGGCCCTGATGTAAGCAATTATTATCACATAAACACATTTGCCTTTTGCTGTTTTTCTTTATTCAGAGACAAAACTTAACATCACACATGATTTTGAAAGACAGCTGACAGTATTATCCATTGAACCGAATTTTCGCAAAGACGTGTATAATGACAAATCACATTCAACTATGTGATGTGGGGTGTGAAATTGAGTCTCTACTGAAACCTTTGACTCACAAGTTTACTCTTAATGAATTGCTTTGCTTTTCCCTGTTTTGGTGTCAAAAATATTAAAAATTCAGTCAATGTCCAAGAAGGAAGCAGGGGGGATGTGAATTTTTTTCTTTCAATTGGCTTAAACATGGTGCCACTATGCTCATGGGGAGTTCAAACAATTCTACAGAGTGTCCATGTATTAAAGACACACACTCATCACCCTAAGTACATTTTCAGTTGGATGATATAAAAATTCTCAGTTGGTGACTGCTCTTTGATTGACATCAACATTTGAAACTTCGAAAGATACAGAGTAGCTCGCATCTCACACATGTAGATAGTGCATTCTGATTACACATAAGGGCCTTGAATGCTCACCAAAACATGGCCTTGAGCAATTACCCATAGAAGGGCCTTGAATACTCACCAAAACATGGCCTTCAGCAATTACCTGTAGAAATTAAAGTAAGAAGGAACACTGACACAGTGCATTGCCAGCAGTTTAACCACTGAAGCCACAAAAACTGTGAGGCCACTTCGGTTGTACGACAAAAAGCTGGTTTATTGGTGTATCTCTGTACGTTAAGTGTGCATTCAACTTCAGAAGTTATAATGTCATTTTATCCATTTTTTAAAAGATTAGGAGAAGTATTCACAACAGAGATAAGTCACGGTGCCTTAAGTGTTTTGTTTTATACTCCTAACTTGAACACTTGGCTTCTCCACCAATAACTGGGGCAAAAGCAGTGACATGATGTATGTTATTATTGCTTGCTTTGATGCCATACAGAGAGCCAAGTCAATAGCTTCAGTCCAGATTGTCAGACATCATTCTCCCTAACTTAAATTTCTATGCAATAAACTAGTAGCTTGTTCGATTACTCGTCCAAGTCAACTCGGGTCTGGCTCTGCGCTGTTCGATTAGGCTGTGACGTCAGCATTCATGCTTACTTGCACCAGGCTCAAGTGAGAGACCCATCGAGCGGATTACTTGGGGAAGTATCCCATCGTCCTTTGCAAAAACATGACAGCTAAACAAACAGCACATACTGGTGAAGAGTTTCTGAGCATTCAAATACACTTGGGCAACATAAGAGATGTGAAAGTGGTTGGTGCAGGAATGCGTTAATGCGTCACGTAGGTGTTGTGCCTCGAGAGTTTTCCAAAGGAGTATTGTTCGGAGGCAATGAACGTGCGCAGTAGTGATCACTTGCATTGCATACGGAGTACTGCACTGCTACGGGCCCTTTCATTGGCTCTTGTGGACCACCTTCTCCGATACCTGTCGTTCATAAAGCGTTCGTATATTTCACCCGACTACGCATGTCCATCATGACCCTAGGCAGAAGCTCGAGTAAGCAAGGGGAAGCAAATTGAAAACGCTATCGGTTTGTGTCTATGCAAGTATTAGCTTGAGACAGTCTTGGGAGGGGCTAGAATTAAATTAGCTGGGAGAATTGAAACTGTCTGGAATTACAAATAATTGCAAATCACCTGCTAATTCATAAGTAATTTAAATTACTGTGCTGAATGCAAAAACATTAGCTTGTGGTCATAATTAAAGGTAGGCCTATATAGTGTGTATTCAAGAATATGTAAGCACAATTACATCATGCCTTGTTGCGGGTATAGTGCAGGTAGGTAGCATTATGTTGTGAGTATGATTATTTGTGTATTGCCTCTACCTGCATATCTCAGTTCGGTAATTAATTTTCAAGATAAAAATTTGTTTAGTTATTATATTATTAATTGTCATTGAGTAACATGTTGTTTATACTCATTTGAAACAAAATGTGGGAAGGTGGTGCTCTAAAATTATGACTGTTAGCTAATAATTTTGTCAAACATCTCAAAGAAACAACCAAAAAGTGGTATAAAGAAGGGGATTTCATTTTTCTTCTTCAAACTAATAAAGGACTGTCAGATGTGTTGTGTATCTGGGAGGTGGGGACGTTAGGGGGAAGCTTGTTTCACTGTCCAGACACTTCTTCAATTTTAGCGTTCTAGTAATGTGATGCAAAGCAGTTGAACCTAGGAGAAAGCTTCACATTAATTTTTATAAACAGATTAAGTAAATTATTGGGAGCAGCTTGCTCGGGACTATGAAGACACTGGAAGGACATTCATAGCATTCACATAAAAAACCCATAAACGTAACATCTACCTACAGTATGGGAACCTTTTAAACATCAGCTTCTGGAACTACACTTGCTTTAGAAAGATTTTGGCTCTAACTTCTGTTGGCTTTATAATTTTAAAGTACCAGTAATTAGGTTGAGATGGTACCAAGGAGTAAATAAAATTCCAAGAGAATGCCATCTAATTCTTAATGTGATATGCATTATACAATGGCATGTTTGAAATAGGTCAGTATGTCTGTTTTAAATAATCATTCCTATTCACCAAATATGCCATGCAACTGTTTTCAAGAAGGAGGGAAAGGTCAAAGTTAATGCTTTGTAGCAGTTTAGACCTCTTTAAACTTTTCTGGTAAATTTTATAGTAGTTTTGAGTATGAACCTATTGACATTCATCAAATTTACAAGCAGGGTGCAATAGATCAATGGTTCACCAGACTGAAGATACTTACTGGCACCTTCATTTGACCCTAACCTACAACCCTAGGCTGATCCTTACCCTAGTCCTGACTCTTCTAAATCTTACCCTTATTCTATCTAGCCCTGGCTTTACTCCGAGATTTTTGTTAAACCTCCAGTCTAATGGGATTCCTCCAATTTACAATTGGCCTAACTTTGGAAAAAAAAAACTTTTAGAGGATTTGTCTTGTTGGTTACCTCCTTTGAAAAAGTACTTATTGGACTGATCATCAGTATATGCTTCAATGATGATCTACCAATAGAGGGATTTCATGTTACATTACCCAAGTGGGATTCCCAGGCAGTGAAGGGCAAAACACACAGAAAGCATATTTACAGCACACGCACACTGTCATAACCATAGATACCATTGTGACACAATGGACGCATGCTTTTCATAACCAAAGAGAAGCCCGATCTTGCCCTTCAGAAGCAAAGAGATGTGCAATCATATGACACGGTGAAAGCACTCTGTGAACCTTAAAGATGCTTGCTACCTTGCTTCATCATGCTACATGAAAAAGTGGCATTTGTTTCCTTACACAAGAATCAGTCCACAAATATTCATTTCCCTTCCTTGTAAATATAGTTAAGGAACCCTTTTAAATGTTTCCATTTTAATCCCAATCAGGATCCTTCAAAACAGCACTTGGTGTCAGCAATGTTGAAAACAGATGAAGCATGAGAAGCTTTGAAGAGTGTGTAAAACTGGGGCTTTCTCATTCATATGAAAGCTTCATCAAAGCAGTTTTAAACAGTGTCTTTCTAATGTAGTGGGAAAAAATTCCAATTACTGACGTAATCAAGTAACTGAACAACAGTTCTTTCTTCCACAAGTTTTTGACAAATGGCAAATATTTTACATACGTGTAGTTTTTAGGAACTAAGTCAAGCCTCTATTTCTTCAGGAATTGAGATAGATAGCTGTTTAAGAAAAACACTGTGTATTTTTTAAATTTCTGTGATCACAGGATCATTCTCGTCAAATCATTTTGTTTACTCTTTTTTTCTATTGCTGATACTTTTGAATGGTAAAATCTTCCAAAATATGGCATAGCTATTATTGTCAACATTATTTTCATCCTGCACACACAGTATATCCTAGAGTTCAGTTTCTTCATTACTATGTGTAAGTGATCATGCTAGGAAAGGCATTAATCTATGGCCACCCCAAAGGTACTTAAAATTTTCCATCCTTACAATAGTATTCCTCTTTATGCTACCTTCATTTGAATCACTTGTTGACTTTTGAAAAGTTGATCAACATTTCTTTTATCTTATTAAATTTAAGTTTTAAAAAGTTTTTGCCCACATAAATTTACAAAATCATTTTTTCCTGGTCAAATCTAGTTCCTTCATGTAGTGGTATCAGAACCAGTGAAGCAGTTTCATCTTTAGTTCCAAAACACTGCCTCACCAACATTACGGCAGTCATACAAAAAAATAGAGGAGTCCTTTCAAAACAAAACTGTTTTCAGGCCTGATAGATTCTTGGTCTGCAATACCATGAGGACTTTTAATATGAAATAAATGCATGCATTTTTTTCCAATTTCAAGTCTTCAACATTTCTGTTAGTTTAACTTTATGTACATTCATTCTTGTCCAATTGCTTGAAGTTAATGTGGTTATATGTATGTCTAGGGCGTGTGAAATTCATGAAAGTTTATCATTAAAACTTTTCATTAATCAGCCAGATGGAACTGTTTACATAAACGTTGGTCAGCATTAATTCATGTCTTTTTCCTATCTTATGGTCTTTTTACCTTCTATAGGTTTCATCGTTGCTGATACAAGTCTTCAGATACAGGTTGGATCTATGCTGACGGAAGGGGCAACCTCACATGACGTCTCATTTGTTGTTTCGGTGACGTCTAGTCCTACTGGAGTCGGTGCCACTTTATCCCCTATGTGGGAGGTAAGAGCATTCTTGGCAAACAGAGACAACAGTGATGGCATTGTGGAAGGCACTCTTGTGGCAGAAGCAACTGTCGAGAACGTTTTAAGCACAAGTCAGAGGGTAATGCCAATATCAGAAGGGACTTCAGTCAACTTTAATGGCTTGCAGGCTTCATTTGTGATTGATGGACTTGTTTGCGAAGACACACAGTATTTTTGTGTGGAGTTTAGTGCCACTGAGGGCAGCAACCATTCAGTGACTCCTCTGAATGGTGAAAGAGGAAGACTTATTGACTGTGCACGATTGTCATGTACAGGTAGGTGTCAGTCCTAGTGTAAAAATAGAAGGCCACAGCCTTTTGTCAGTACCTTCGAGATAGAATGCTGTAATTTATGTAAAGAGAATTAATTTTTATTTGAAGCTGATTTATAACATATTGTGGCACTCTGGGAGTCAAATCCTTTAAAAGAGACCGAAAATAAGAAATCAAAAGTTAAAATGAGTAGCAAAATATTTTACATACAGAAAATGTTCTGAAAATTTTGGAATGGGACGACTAATATGGGGTATGTAAATGAGACACCAGAATGGGTTGGGAAAAGGTTGATACATTTCTGCTAAATGATAATTGATATACTTCAAGGCTTTATGATGACCAGGTCTGAAATTGTGCCCACAATTTTGTCTTGGTAAAAAGCCTTGGTAATGATATCATCGTTACTTCAACTCTCTGAAAATGTCACCAATCTCAACAATAGGCAATATTAATAGGTGTCAGTGCTGCTAATTGAGACTTGTATTTGTGAACACACATGCAACTGATCATGGCTTAGAACAGTTACTAGTTGATTTATTGGTTAAAGCACAGAGGAGCACCATTAATAAAGTTATCCGGGCAGGATTCACTAAAATTTGCGTTAAGTCAAAATACTTACGCACTACGTAAGAACTTTCTTAAGTGGTACTCGAGAAAACAACTTACGCAATTGTAAAGATGCGCAGTCTAACTGCAATACATGTGCATGAGCCAATTGTGTGTGCTGTTGCATTTTGCTTTGTCTCATTTTGAGCCAATCAGGTTGACTGCTATTGTTAAAACAAATTGCACAGTCTTCTGTGGTTACACGTGCAGTCCTACGCTGTACACAATCATTTGGAACAGCACATCTCTGCATGTGTTACTATGGATTTTTGTACTTACGACAACTCTATAGCTTGCGTAAAGTTACGCAAAATGAACTTCATGAGGTGTTTCTGCCGAAGGGGACTGAGTTTGCACCTGCTTAATCAAGTATAAACTAATTGTCATTTCATCCTGTCTGGTCAGCAAACTGTTCACTCAGCCATGAAATGGTCTTGCAGCAGATGTTTGCCTAGCCATTGTATTTCCACAGAGAAGTGTTTTTACGCTTTAGTGTGTTTGTTTACACAAGAGCAGAAGTAAGGAACCTTATCTAGTATTGTGGTTTTCAAACACCGCTGATCGGCGGTAATTTCAGTGGATTTGAGCTTCGGGAGAAACACGGCATGTTTCTCTTCGTAAATACCGACTAAGCAAGATCCACTTCGTAACTCTGACTTACGCATGTTTTTGTGCGTAAGTAATCTTTGTGAATCTGGCCCCTGAACACCAAGGCAAAAACATATCCAATATTCTAGCATTTGTAAAAGAAGCTTTACAGAAATCAAATATTAATGCCATGATAGACAAGATTTTGTCATATTTTTGTTAAACGTGGTTATATTTTGGAGAAGCTAGCTCTGTTTACCAATAAGAATCATACCTAACAACTCTGTCTCACAGCAACTTGTAATTATGGTTTCTTGGTCCCAGATTAATTTTTGACTTTGTTTCCCTTTTACCATTTTAGGATAATTTAAATTGTAACTCAGTATTTGCAGTTAAAAAGTCTACTATTACAAGTTTTAAGAAAAGAGTTGTAATATCCATTTGAATGGCCTATTTCAAACTTTTGGAGTACACATGAATACAGAACTCAAGATCTGAAGTGATAGATTGAATATTCCTTTTTTTTTGAGCACAGTTGTACAATTTGCCGACTAAAGAAGAATTGATAAGTTCAACTAAGTTTACATAAGATGTATGGGTGGGGATATAATACATTCATTAAACAACAATTTAAGTTATACCGTAATAAAAGTATAGAAGCAACTGCTATGTCAGGTGTACTGCCATTAGGATTTTATGGTCCTTTGTCTAACTGCAATACTTACAGGAATCGAGGTTGTCTCCAGTGGACTCCAACTTTTTAGTGGAGAGCCCCTGATCAGCAATGAAATCAGCCAAGAACTAGTTCTCAATTTTGAGTTTATAACCTCGTCCAATAGTATTGCCTTTGAAGGACGAAGACTCTTCAGGATTAGAATCTTTCCCAACAATGCCACAGATGGTACTGGTGTCACACCCCTGGATACCAATGTGGAGGTGGAGTTGAACCAGTTTACATCCATTCAGCCTGGTTCCCCCAATAACTTTGAAAACCTTTTTGTGACAATGTCTTTGCAAGGAGTGCGATGTGACCAGATGCCATACATATGTGGTACCTTACTGAAGGGAACGTCACCATCCCCAGAGTACACCCTTCAGCCAGAAGTAGGGAGTCCAGTGTTGACTGCATGTACCAGAATGCTTACTTGTGTTGGTAAGTGATATCGTAACAGAAACCTACCTAATTGAATAGCTTTAATTGTTTTAGGCTGTGGGCCAAAATGAATTGTCTAAGAGTGCTTTATTTTTCAATTTCCATAGTTTCCTGAGTGGGGGACTCAGGGAAGTACTTAAAATTGGCTCAGTACATTGGGAACAATGTCCTAGTAAGACATACTAAACATGTTCTAACTTTCCAATGTTGTACAGTTATGATAAATCATGGAATATGCACTATTTTGGTTGCTAGGGAGAATTTTCCCTAGCAATGGTAGTTAAAGAACAGAACAATTGCAAAATCCAAACTTAAAATTATGGTAATGCAGAACAAATGCCATTTACTTTTCAAAACGAAACATATTTATTCATATGTATTGATTAATCACCAAAAGTACTTTCTGGTTGATGAGGAAAAATTTCAATAGCAACAGAATTCAAATGGCAGAGTAAACAAACTCCACACTTCCAGTTATGAGAATACAGAAGAAATGTTATTTGCTTTCAAACAAAAATGATTTGTGCACATTTTTTAAAATAATCATGAAACATACACTTTTTTGGTTGGTATGGGAAAATTGTTCCCAGCAACGGCAAATGAAGCACTGAATGAACACAACAATGTGCAAACTCCAAATTCTAGGAGTAAAGGATATATGGCAGTACCTTTTAAAGAGAAATCACCTCAAATGACAAGGACCCAAGAACAATACGCTCTTCGGTTGCTAAGAATATTAACTTTCCCTATTAATAGAAGTGTATAAGCACAGAGTAAAAACAGAGTGAAAGCTTCAGATTGTGCAAATAGGTTTTTCAGGGAATGAAGTTCAATTTTATTGACATTTTAGGAGAAATCAGCCAAAATGGTGAGGATTCAAAGAAAAATCAGTGTTTGGGTTGGTGGGGATAATTTTCTGTAGCAACAGAAGTTAAAGTACAGCAGAAAAGACAAATTGCAACTAATTTTGACACATCGTCAGTTTCAGTTCATTGAAAATATAAACATCTCATAAAATCAGGCTGAATGTCAGATTAACTACATAAATAATGGTAGGAACGTGCAAAAACCAATAGCCACTTAAGAAAACTGTTATCTGTTGTCTGTACAGCCAGGGGTGCCTATTTGATTTTGGAAGTGGCAGGACATCCTGCCTGAAACTTCTCTCCTATCCTGGTAAGGAGTCTGAGAGAAGGGGGCCCAGATGCAATATTGTGCCAAATGTTTTAATATTTGGGGGTATACTTCATTGCCCAAAGGAATGCAGGCTCAGTCAGGGGTAGTACTTGGGTTTGCCAACATAGGATCTAAGCATCCTGACTGAGGGGGGCAGAGGGGCATATGCCCTACCAATTTGGGCAAAAGTAGTGGATCCATTCGGCAAATGAGACAGCCAAGAAAATAAATTATGCCCTTTTGCGGGCCATGACAAAAGACACGGTATGAAAATTCGGGCAACTTGATCCAAAATTCTAAATTTGGACGAAAATTATCCCTGCCCTCCAGAAATGTTTCCCCCCATATGCCTATGGATAGAACTGAAGATAAAAGCATGTGTAGCATGGGAAACCGTTTTGAAGTTATACAAATATGTTAGCATCCCCCTCTCTCAAAAAAGTTGGGGGACATGTTCCCCATCCCCCCCCCCACATCGACCCCCATGTGTACAGCATTTCAGCATCCCCCAGCTGTTACGTCCTAGTTAATGAAATGATGAGCTTGAAAAATTTTCAGACAAACAGATTAAACCTTATATTATGACCTTCCATTCCCATTATGTACATTTAGTATAAAAGGACTAATACCAGAATGGTCTGAAAATGCTATCCCTCCCCACACCCCATCCATCCTCTCACACAGTAATTGTGTAATTCCACTCTAGTTATTTCATAGCTGCTTACTTTCATCATAATGTGACCTTACCTAAAACATAAACTTTCACAAGCAGAAGTGACAGTTCACCTAGGATTATAATATAGCATTTCACCCTTGTCATGCAATGACAGTTGGTTAATTGAGCAATTGTCTGGATTTATTCAGTATTCTTACAGACATTCAGCCTAACTTAACTCCACATACCCAAACTCGTAAAGAACTGCCCATGTTAATACCTTACATACATAGCATATTAAACTTACATCCACATTAAGTTTAGTCAGAAACAACAGTTTTCTCATATGTCCACATCAGCAGATGGTTGATGATGCATCTTTAAAAGAAAGATCTTATAAAAATTGTAAAATTGCATTGTTGACTAACATTTTCCAGTCCATCAAGTGTTGCTAGGAGATACTCTCTTGTTTTGTACAAACTGCACAGAGGTTTATTGTTATCCTTTCCGTAATACTAATAAGTATTACAGAGAGGATAACAATAACCTCTATGCAGCATTGAATTACAAGTGGGTCTTTTAAAAAGCCTAGTCTTTGTGCGGCACTTTTAACACACCAAATCACATTTCCATGGAGTAACTGTAATTTGACAAGGTCTGCCTAAGGCAAGTGATAGGCTGAAGGTATCATGGCAATCTCTAGTCAGCCTACACAACAGCACTGCATTTAATGCAATTCAGGTATTACATGCACATCTTGACCAATGATAGCTTTACTTAGACATCTTTAAATATGACATGCTAAATTGAAGACGCTTAAAATGGTAATCTGCAGACCTCACTTTTCTATTGTATGATTGTGGTTTATCATATTACGAACCCCTTGGCTTTAATTTCTCAAACCCAATCTCCCCTGGTGATTAGATGATCGTTCCGTTCACAGAACGTAAGGAACAATCAGCACAAGCTCAACTAAGCATTCAGGCTTCTTTGTTCTTTAGTAATAGTTGTTACAGTACTTTGGTTAAACCTATACTGTAGTTCCTTCGTGTTCTGTCGCTATACTTGGCAGGGATTGCAGATATCCCAGCGATTGGTGTAATTCTGGTGTTGCCAATCATTTACTCCAATGTAAAGTTACCTAGTATATCAGGTAATAAGTTTTTGTCCTTGTTGAGGTAACAGATGCAATGAAGTGAGACATTACTGATAAAAATGGGTTTTAATGCAAACATTTCATCATGGAAAATGAAGTAATGAAAAATAAAGCTAAATATTTGAATTTTCCTTGACATTTAGCAGTACAGCCCTCAGACAGGGCTGTGTATTATGTTGCAAGGACATGGCACAAGCAACCAGCTATACACGGCCTTTTGAACTACATTCCATCAAGGTCATGTGTGTACACTACTTGATCAACTATTGGTCGCTAACACAAAATCTTACTCAGTCTCTTGGTATATTTGTGAACAGCAATGTTTAAAAATTTAGCGAGATATTTCACTTAATATCTACCATTTAGATTAGATGATCGTTCCGTTCACAGAACGTAAGGAACAATCAGCACAAGCTCAACTAAGCATTCTCTTCTTTGTTCTTAATAGTTGTTACAGTTCTTTGGTTAAACCTATACTGTAGTTCCTTCGTGTTCTGTCGCTATACGTGGCAGCAGTCTCTAACGTTTTATTATTATCAACATGCAGTTAAAGGTCTGGTGATATCAAAATCACATAGCTGGATGTTTGATGTGAAAACAGTGAAAATCTAGAAAATAGCTACAGTTTGCATAAAAGTCCATCAAATATTGACAATTTTACAGGGCAATTTCTATTTTATACTTACATCATGAATATGCAAATTTTTCATGTAAAAAGAGGGACTTGCAAAAATATACCTAATGTTATCGTTTGTGTATTCAGTCTTCATTTCAAGAGGTTGTGGTATTAGTATGTTGTGAAGGAGTGAAAAATATTGATCACTCAGAAAACTGTAAAGAATCTGAGTAATTTAAAAGGAAAAATTTGTAAAGGATTGACAAAAGAAATGCTAGGCAACACTCCACATTGTTTTTGTTGAGGCAATGAGTTACTTCAGAAATGGTGAACTTTGAAAAGGTATATCTTGAGAAACTTAGAAGGTATTGAAATAATTTCAATGGTTTGCTTTTCTTGAGGGATTTTACTTTTTAAAGTGAATCTGTGTATTATTGACAAATGAAGAAAAGGAAGGTTGTATATTTTGCTTTTTTGTCAATACACTTTTAACTGTATGATGTTAATGGATGTACATGAAAATGAATGGTGAAATGTAAAGAAGAGGCACATAAAGAGTGAAAATCTGAAAGCTATTTTGAAAAAAAAAAAACTGTTGTCATTATAAACAGCTAAAACCACCCCTCTCTGAGCACTATCTGAATATGCAATGAGTAACGCAGCTCTATCAACCTAAGTACTGTACATTTTATAGTGGGATTATGTTTCTGTGACTCTTCATGCATTTGACTGGGAATAGTGTCACTATGTAGGATGTATACTACACGGTACACTTTAGTTTTTAAGCAAGAGACTTCTTTATCCAGTAGCAGTTGTGTCATGCTACCTGTGTTACATATCACCCCTCACACAATTCAAGAAGACACTGCACACTAAGGTTAGTAATGTTACCTGTTACACTTATGCACATTGCTGCATCAGCTTGCTTTTGTGCTTGAGTGGCTCATGCAGGCACATATGAAAAACTCTGCGTAAAATGTACAACAATACCCTTACTGACCAAAAATCTGTCACAAGTGTAAATGCCAAACACTAGCAAGGATCACACTAACCTGAATTATGACGTTCCAAACTACAAATGGTCTAAGTAAATTTTTACCTCCTTAATATTCTTCGGTTGTGGTAGTGTAGTGTAGTAGGTTTCAGTCACACACTATGAAGGTCACTCAAGTCGATTTTCTCTATTAGCGGTACTTTTTCCCACGGTCAATTTCGATTGTTGCAAGTGGTGTCCCATGAGGTCCCAACATGTAAAAAAATATGCAACTGTTGAATCACAACAACTTAGTACATTTCAGCTAGGAAAGTAACAGGGGAGCTATGGACTTGCTCCGGTAAACGTCTCAGGTGTCAGACTGCAAGCTGGTACTATTTGACCATGAAGGATTTGAATGACTCAAGAAGTGTTCAGTATTATTCCTTTGGGGTAGTACTTTAAACCTCACCAATTTGTACACAATATGTTCCGGCAACCACCCAGCTGATACCTTGTCACTTTGCCATGTTATCAACTCACTTATGAGTACTGCAGTTGTTCCCAAATTGGTCTGGTGGACCTCAAAGGAAATTAGTCCCTTCAATTTTCTCACTTTAAGTGGGAACTTGTTGCTCAGCAAAATGGTTTATGTACAACAGTCAGTCTACATGTATGTAGCTAGGCTATTGTGTGGATATAGTATGTACAATGTTTGTTCACTGGTATGTACGAGGGCAGTTGTGCTGTTTTGCCTTAGGCCTAATGAATAATCATATTCTGTGCACTCCCATTGGCTGGTGGTATTGAATAGAGATTGTTTCCATCGTCAAGTTTCATATTTATTGTCTTTTCATGATAATTGAATGATATTTGGCAGAAATATTCTGTGAAGAACCTTTATCTTTATTGTTCAGATGAACTTCTGAAACATAATGTCAGTACATTGGACAAGGCAATTTTATGTATTTCCCGTCTGTTTAACACACTGAATCCCTTTAACTGCTAAGTAAAATTATCTTTTGGTGGCATGTCACGAAAAGTTTAAATCCAGTTTCTCAATAATTAGCAAATTTTTACTATTTAGGAGTAATCAGAATTAAACAGCTTTCTATCCATTAATCTGGTGAAGCTTTGAGGGTTTCATTTCTTAAAGGTTTCTCAATTTCCCTTCTCAACAGGAGTTCAAATTACAGAGTTTGATGTTACAGTGACCAGTGCCCCTGTGCCAGAAGATGCTTCCAGTTATACTATCGTATCTATGGTAACACACAAAACCATTTAAATGGCTTTCTATTGTTTGTGAATGATCAGTGCAGCCATGACAGCTTTATTGGTAGCCATGCAGCCAATGTTTGGCATGGTGCCTTACTTGTACCTATTAAGACATCAGTGAAAAAGGCAGAAAATGCCAATATTTCCCAAAGAAAAGAGTTTTGCCTGCAAGACAACTCTCTGGGAAATTGCCTAAGTTACACAGACACAACCAGACAAGAACTCACTGTTTTTTTCTTTTACACTTGGTATTTTGGTCAGAGTGTTGCTCCATATTTTCTTCCCAGATTTGAAATAGATTTCCCTTCTGTATATTCAGTTAAGATACATATTAAAGTGATAATTGTCTTACAAATTGTCTCATGTGATTTTGGTGCATGGTGTTGATTTCTCCAAGTCAATATTTTCCTTTTTTTTGTGCTTTTATTGTTTCCAATATGTTTTCCTCTTCATTTGCACTACCCGTGTGTAAAGTGCAGGCTCACCTAGAGCCTTTGCCAACCTTCTGTCAGTACTATCAGACAATTTCACCCTCCATAATGGTGTGGTTCATGTACCCTCTATACTACATTTTGTTTGACTCTATTGGCAAAGACCATGGTTTTAATGTTCATCCTTATTTAGCATTACTCTCTTACAATGTATTTCAGATAACTGTGTCCTCATCTCCAGACGGTGGCAGTGTGATGGGTCTAAATCTTTGGCGGGTGATAGTATTCATGAGTAGCACTCCTGATGGTCAAGGTGAGAGATTCTTTGAAGCAGAGGCAAACACAGGGGATGCAGGAAGTGCAGCTTTGCCAGCTGGAGGTACAATTGAGATGGACTCAGTAGCAGCTCCCTTAGCACTGGATGGATTTTCTTGTGCTACAACCCAATACCTTTGTCATGAATTTACAAGGAGTGATGCTGCTTCTGTGGACTTTACTCTGGAGGCTGCCTCTTCCCTGCCAAATGGTTTAATAAATTGTCAAGAGAACTTATGTAGAGGTTAGTAGACATGACATACCTCACATGATGTCCAAGGAACTACGTGTACATATCACACAGTTTATCTTTTGAAGTCCATAGATGTATTATGACGTCATTTAGTGCACAGTCCAGTGGAAGGGTTCAACTGAACGAACAGCATAATCTACACTCAAACATTATCATTTTACTGTAAAGAAATAATTACCTTGTGCTTTTGAATCTAAATGTAGGAACCAATGTCATACCCTATTGCTTCCCAAAAGAACCATACCTTTTAAGGAGAGAAATTATAAAGAAAACATATTTTGTGATAGCTATTGTAATACAGATGCTGCAAATTTAAATTTATAATTTAGGTGCTCCAAAATCAAACTTAGTATTCAAGTGATTGCTGAGTGAGCTCCTTGAAAGATGTCCCATCATCTTAGAAGAACATTTTTGCAAAGTAGATTCTTGTTACCATGATCAGTTACCTACAGGCAATACATAGGATATTACTGTACTTTTATTCAAGTTGGTACAAAAGGACATTCCTCATTTAAACATTTCAGACTGTTGTGAGCCACAAACATTAATGCTCCAGTGCTCTTAATTTATTCAAAAATTTTGACTTCCAAGATATTGGCCTTATATGTTGTGTGGAGGGACATTATTTTTAGTATGGTAATTTCATATTGGCAGATGAGTAAGTTAGTTCTCAAAAAGAAAGTAACATTCTGACATCGATTGGAAACAAAAAATAATTTAAAAGGCAAAACAGTTGCATGCATAAGTGATTTCATCATGAAGTAAGCAAGTCTGAAATGAGACAAAACCTTAGATATGGAACAGAATGTGGCACATTTTTCATTGCTTCAAAATTTGCATTGCTTTTAAAATAGTGGTCAAGAGCCTTATTTGAACCATGGCTTATTTTCAGGGTCACAAACTTTGACATGGAACTGGTGGCTGTGTTTAGTGGGTGGTATTTGAAATGTCGTAGTAAGCATGATGTATTATCACATTGGTCTTCTTATTTCTTTTCCCAAGCTACTGGTGATTCTTTTTGAAACTTTTGGCATAATGTCATTGTGATGTAGCCATGATGTGTACATGTTTTCATTTAAGTCTCCTTTAATGTTTTTTTGTAGGAGCGTCATTCGACGCTGTCTCATTTTCCATCAACTCTAACCAGGGTGGCACTGGATTCAGGGTGTTTGAGCTTGACCGTAACTTTCAGGTCAGCTTGAATATAAATGTTGATGTAGCAAGTGATTCAGCCTCTGTGAGTGGAATTAATCTGTGGGAAGTCACCGTGTTCCTCAGTGATGCATCTGATGGAACTGGGCCACGTCTGGTAGGTAGTTTCTGTTCTTTAAAACATCGATAATTTGGTGGGGGGGGGGGCTACACCTTGGCTGAAGGGCAGATATACATGGTGAAAAAAAATAGTTAAATTACTGCAAGTATAGATACAGTGTTGCATTTCCTCTAAACCTTATCAAAAAATAATTAAAGTGTTGCCAAATAATTTTTTTAGCATTTATATAAATTGTATTGAAGCTGTGGATTGGCCACAGTCTCATTACGCAAAAACCCTCCTCTATGAAGACTTGGCCCAACTCCACACTTTTTGCCAGAAAAATGCGGTTACTGCAAGCCTAACCCGACTTCCTATAATCGCCAGCAATGCCATTGTTTGTTTATTCTGGAGAGCTGGGTCAATAAAAAACTCCATTCTCCTGTGTTCAGTGACTGTTTGAGTGTCCAGTGGTGCATGGTTGGCCATATTAACTGTTTGATTGTGCAGTGGAGCATGGTTGGTCTGATACTGTTTGAGTGTGCAGTGGTGCATGTTGGCCGGATTAATTCCCTCCAGCAGTGACCAGGTTTCACAGAGGCCTTTTTTGCCTAATGCTGGCCATAAGCCTCCTGGATTGAGTGGCAGCATAGACAGTTAATTACTATGACATGCAAAACAATTCATATGGCTACACAAGTTGAATTTAAACCAGTTGGCTTCCTTAATTCTGATACCTTTATGTCTTCCAAACTTGAAGTCTGCAGTTTTCTAGGTGACAGCGCTTTACAATCTATTTAGAAAAGAAAGTGAAGAACAAATTAGGTTTGCTCGAATGCAACAGATGTCTGTTAATTGGCTTCACACTTTTATTTAAAACCGTAAGAATATAGTAAATTTAGAAACCTGATATCATTAATGGTTGGGTCATTAAATAATCTCATAATAGAAACTAGTTCTTAAGACTGGGAATTGCATACTCTTATTTCATGTTAAGAAGATCATCAGGGTTAATAAGTGAGTTTGGAAATGCAGTAGGGTGACATTTTCAGCTCTACCTTGACATCTGTCTTGCCTGTGTGCATACACTGACCTACATGTATGAAATATGTTATACATGACACTAAAGCATACACTAAACTGTTGTGTACATATTGGATCAGTGTGTTCATGATGAACACTTCACCTTTGAACCATTTCCATTAAGCATTTTGTGCAACCATTTCCAAACTTGTCAATTGCTCATAATGATAATATTTCTGTAAGTATACTGGCCAGCTATGTTTATACAGTTTATACATAAACAAAAGGTCATGTTACATAAGGGTTTCTCTGTTTTGCTTGTTTTCATAATTATTTTAGCAAAAAGGTTTTCCTTATTAAGTTACAAAGATAGCTTAGGCTGTAAAGGAAATTACAAGAGAAGGTTTTAGAGAAACAATTTTGTGGGAATGGAATGAATTAGCATATAAGAATTATTCTTAAATTATAAAAGCATTATTATTTTTTTTTTTTGGCCTTTTTCATATAGGGAGAGAGTCTAGCTGCACTCACATCAGAACAGGGTGAAACATCAATAGATGTAGGTGCAACATCAAGTTTACCTAATGTTTTAGCTAGTTTAAATCTAGCTGACGTAAAATGTGACCAGTTTCAATATCTCTGTATTGAGGTATGGAGTGGAGATAATGCAGTACCACGATATCGCATCGATAACCCAGCCAGTCGAGAAGATTTGCGACAGTGTGAAATGGTGTTATGTTCTGGTGAGTGATTAACGCTGTGATTTAAATGGTTGGCAGTTTCTCTACATCATGAGATGAACTTTTTTGGTGCTAATGATAAGTTTATGCTCCTCTTACTGACAGCAATAGTACTAGTTGGTAGAATGTATAATTATAGAAGGGATTGCTATCTAGTTGTCACAATTTTGAGAAAAGTTGAGTATAAGGCTTTTCGGGGATATCTTCAATAGTGCTAAAGGTCTGCATTCCAAGGATTTCATTCCCACCATTTTTGTGGCTGGGTGCCATTCCTGCACTTTTGTGGCTGCTTGTCATTTGCACCATTTTGTTGGCTGGGTATCACCTCCTCCATTTTTGTGGTTGGGTGTCACCCCCAGCTACTTTTGTGGCTGGGTGTCATTACCACCATTTTTGTGGTCAGGTGTCATTCCCACCATTTTGGTTCCTGGATGTCACCTCCTCCATTTTTGTTGCTGGGTGTCACCCCTTTCATTTTTGTGGTTGGGTGTCATTCCCACCATTCAGGTAGCTCTTTCATGTGCAAAAGATTTTCTGCAGTGTGATCTCTTTCTTAACATGGTGTTTGAAGAGTTTGCGGGTTTTGGGCACAAATGTACTTATCTCCCTCTTTTCCCTACTTTTTGCATCCTCCCTTTTTTCCTAAATTTTAAGTAAAAGTCCCTACTTTTCCTCCTTTTTTGTAAATTTTGCAAAAAACAGTATACGGTTGCTCAAAATATTAGAAATTGCATATAAACCTTTCATTCCAAAGACTTTGGTTGTTCAGTCAAAGTACAGTTTAATGTGCAACTATCTATATTATTACCCTAACAGAATTCAAAGTTGAAATGAATATGAAAACTGTAGTAAATACATTTCACTATCAGTAAGGGTTGTCCAAAACAAAGGTGGTAGGGTTGCCCCCATCCAGAAGTTCTGTTGGTACCTAAGATTAAGGTTTCACATTTCAGGGTCAGGAAGCCACATAGGTTTAATATCAAAGACTCTATACAAGATTGATTTTGAATGAGTACCACTGACATTCGCCTCATTTCTACTGAGTGCTCAGAAGATAATATTGCAGAAGTGTACTAATGGCTCCCAGTTCTGCTCCAAGGGCTACCATGTAACATCCCCATCCAAATGATGTGATTATAATCCCTGTCTCTTCCAAAGCTGGGAGGGGTGGAGGATCCTTGACCTGCACCACAGCTTGACAGCTGAAAGAGCAAACTACTTCCTGAATCTGACAACTTCCTGAGACCTACAACCAAATACTTAGCACTGCAAACAACTATGCTGAATAAACAAATCTGAGTCCCTAGAGAATTTTCAAGTAGTTACACTGGGATTTGATCTGGGGACCTTTAGCACGAAGACTCAACCACCAAGCCATCTGCACTCACCCCACAAGCTTGGTTCAAAATGCAAAGTAATATAATGACAATACCCAGGAGTGGAAGACATGGGGAAAGAGAAAATGAAAAAAAAAAAAGATTTCTTATACTTGCTCAGAAGCTCGAAAAGCTGTCAACACCTTGGGGGTATGTTGAACTGCACTTATTACTTGCATCAGCTTTGTGTATTTGTACAGCAGTAAGTGGAAAAATAATGTGACTTTCAATGTACTGCTCTAACTTTTCCAAGTTGGTGAATCTTTCCCTAATGTTAACAATTTAAATCTATTGCCCAGAGCTTCGCAGAAGGTCTTTCCTAGTTCCCCCTAACGGATGCTTTTAAGCAAGCTCTGGGTCTGTTGGCTTTCAAGAAGTATTGCATGCTGTTATTGCATTGGAAGCCACCCAACCTCAGACTGTTTTAGGCTCTCTTAGTTGACTAACAGTGAACCTGCTAGCATGGTAGCTGCTCTGACACAGAATACATCGAAATTATCAGTGGAGGGAAGTTAGCCAGTCTGTTGTACAGTAACCAGCTGATGTGCCCCTTAGGTGACACATTTAATATTTCATATCGCAAATTCAATCTTTTGTGTATTGTACAACATTTTATAATGAGAGATGGCACAGTCTTTTGAATCTATATTAATCTGTTGTTCTGTTGTATGACTTATTCCTATATTTGTGCTGTTTTTTTGTATTTTATACCTTACTGACTTACTTTTTGACTTGAATAGTCCCATTTTACCCATACTTTTTACCAAGGGCTGCCAGAAAGACTGCAGAGGGGGTAATTCCTCTATACTGTTAAATAAAATGATGTTTCTGAGATGCAACAAAAATTAACATTTTTATGTTTTTCATCTTTTCAAGGTGTCGAAATTTTGTCTGTGGAGCCTTTCTTCAGAGAGCCTGCACCAGTTTTGCTTGATATGACTTCTCTACCTCAGACTGTAACCTTCGATCTAGAAATAGCAGCAAACCCATTTGGAGCTGGTGTTGAGGGGACAGACCTTTGGCAAGTAGAAGCTTACATTTGGGATGAAGATGACATTGGCAGTGATACCCATCAGCCACCAGCATCTTCATTGGTGAGTTGTACTGCTACGTTAGGGCATATTTGTGATCATCCTATACTTAACATGTTTCTTTTGGGAAATCCCGAGATTAGAAGTTAAATTTTTTTCTTTTGCCAGTGCTTATTTAAAATTGAATCAGAATAGGTGAGTTTAGTAATTCAGCACTTGTGATGGGTCACAAGATCACCTGTACCATGACAACTTTTTCATTTGCGTGTGTGATGTTTGAAATACGCTTGACCACCTGGGGGACGTGTAGTATGCCCTACACAACTTGTCTGCGCTTGTAATACCAATGATAAATGTGTGGGACTGAAAGAGACATAACTAATCGACAACTGCCGCGAAGGTTTAATATTGGTTCACTTGACCTTTGACCCATCCTTTGATGCACTGTTTGAAAACATTTTCCAAGTGAACTCATCTATTGAAAGTGAGCTCTAGCCATACACATGGTGGACGATTGTCCCTGGATATTTGCTAGAGCACAGATGGTGTGTTCAGAAAAGAAGCTACAAAGGGTGGTAAAGCCTAGATATGTGTGGATGGAATCTTCATTGGACTTGAGGATGCTGAAACAAGGACTTTTGAAGGCAATTACTGAACAGAGATCAGTTTGTTCTGTCTGGGCTATAGACAGACTGCAGAGTGACTGTAGACTGACTAAATCCTAGTTGTAGTCAGAGGAAAGAGTGGAAACTTTCAAACAAGCTGTAAACAATGAACTATGTGGCTACATCTGTGTTACAGTTATGATAAAACTGTGGTAAAGAAGGTGTCACAGTAGCAGGTATTGACATCCTTCAGTTATGTCAAGTTAGAGGAAAATGTGGTTTATATCAAACTGGGAGTCACAAAACTATGGTTGATATCATCCTGGATATAGTTGTGATTCATATAATAATAATAACAACAATAATAACACATTGGACTTGTATAGCATCAAATCAGGACCAAAGTGTACCTGCTCTAGGTGCTTAACAAATACGAACAACTCAATTACAACCAAAGGAACAAGTAAAGATATGAGTCTTTAAATAACTCTTAAATACAGAGAGTTCTGTGCAAAAACGAAGCTGGAACCTTGTAGGTTTTGCTGTCAAATGACATATGGAACACAGGAAGATTTGAACAAGTTAAAGGTGAGCTCATTAGAACTTGAGGTGGAAGCCAGTTCAGCTGTGATGTCACTATGCCACTTATCTAAATGATACAACAAAAAGATGGAAGTTGTATGAATATAACACCTTTTGAGGAGTAATTATCTGTATCGTTATCTATGTTTGGGAGCATTGTTTTATACTGCAATGGCAGCATTGATAACCCTGTATTTTGCTTCATAATTACATTGCCAGTCAATGTCTCTGGAATGACATTCCAGCTCATATTAAGGAATCTGCAACTCTGCAGGTTTCCAAAAGTAACTGAAAGAGACTTATCTTTTTGCCAGCTGTTTCTACTAGGTTAACTTGTAAAGCGCTTTGACACTTTGATTAGTGCTATATAAGCACCGGTCATTATTATAATGAGAGACTGTCAAAGAGGTCATTATTCTCTATCACGCAGTTCATAATTTATTGACAAGGCCAGCAGAGAGTCATTTGCCAGTGATTGTTTTGGAGATGTGAATCCACATAGTTCACTATTAATCTAGTGGTGTTTTTTATATTGAAGTTTTACACTGTGGCAACTTGCCTCCATTGAACCATGTTTGTTGAGTCTATATCAATTTTGAGTAAAAGACAAGTCATTACTATTACAACCACACAGCTAAGTGATTGCTTTTGTATACCATGTTACAACATTTCTTTGTCCTTGATCAGTACATGATGCCTTAACTTTTACTGCATTCTTAATTAGGTGATTGCAAGATTACCTCAGTCTGAAGTGAACAAAGCCCTGCAAACATCAGAAAATCTCAGGTTGGAACAGATTGCGGCTGACTTTGTATTACCTTCAAGAACATGTGATGATATTGCTTTCTTGTGTGCCACCCTGCAAAAAGGGCCTTCTGCTAACCCAGACTTTGATCTTCAGACATCTGGACCAGCAAGTTCTTTGGCAGGATGTGTACCTGTGGAATGTGCTGGTAAGTATAGGTTTGCAGTGTGTTTGGAAGAGTTGTCCCATGGCAAGAAAAATTTTGATTAAAAATTCTGAAAACTTAATACCCATTTTTTATTTATTGCCTTGTGACAGAGTCTTTCAGTGTGCATCAGGGCTTGGAAAACATCATTATATTGTAACAGGAAAGTGTTTAATAAAGTATAGCTATATGTTTCTTTTCGTGTGCCCTTCTCTACTGTTTGAATAAAACTTGACGTTGTATTCCATCCCCAGATGCTGTTATCACAGGGACATCTATGGTCTATGATCCACCCAGCACTTTAGAGAGAGATCGAGCCCATACTATAACCATGAATATCACAGCTCAGACTTCTACATTTGGCAGGGTTATAACATCTAATGGTCTTTGGACGTTCATGGTATATGGCAGTAATGGTAACCCTGGCGACATTAACTCACCAGTGGTCAGTCTTAGTAATGAACTGACCCTTGCTCAAAGAAATGTGGACTTTTTCCCCGGTCAACAGCTTGTCTTCAGAGATGTGGAAGCTACACTTGATCTCCAAACATTAAGTTGTGAGGATCTGACACACTTCTGTGTCCAAATTGGCTTTGTTGAAGGATATGAGTTACGTGGAGTACCAGATGAATCAAGCTTAATTGCCTGCAGCCCTGTAGACGATTGCGGTGGTAACTCATCTTTACTGTCTTTCTTTGTTTTAAGAAGTATAAATTATCTATATTGTCCCCTGTAGGAAGTATTGCATATACCATGGCATGCTTACCTGAGAATCTGTGACTAGGATGAAAGTGGCTCTATATCACTATGAGTTTCACAGTTCATTAAGTCAGAGAATTTTGACTTGAATTTTTATGTAATATTTTTAAAGTAAATAAGATGACCTGTGTTTCACATTCCTCATCTCAGTGGCTAATTAATTTAAACTCAACGAAAATTTCATCTTGATCAGAAATACACTCATTTTTGTCAGGACTTAAAGTCATAGTAAGATGTCAGAATGACTAAAACAGCACACATCTGGTCATGGACAACAATTTGTAACCTTCTTGTCAAATTTGGAAGAAAAATCGTACGCTTGATGTCCCACGTATAATATACGTTAGTATAGCATAATTAGTTTCACTAAATCTGAAAAGTAGATATCATAGTACTTCAAACCTTCATATAACAACAGTAGAGCTTACAAAAACATTGTGAAAGGCTGTTTGAGAGTCTTCTACACATGTGCAAGATCCCTGAATCTCCTCTTTAGCATATGCGTACATTTAATGCATACAAAGCATTGGTCATTTAGGAGACCGAAGGCCCAGTATTGGGAATGAAATCTTTGGGATTCAGAAGTCTGCATGCAATATTGTACATTGTCATATCATTGATGACAAAGAAAATTATTCCTAAATATTTTGGGGGCATTTTTTGTGTAATTATGATAGCAGTTTCAAAATTATTTGGAAAATATTTTGGCACTTTTTCTTAAGGGTCAGTGCACCGTACTTGAAGCCAAAACTTGAAACCCCCCACATGCCAAGAAGTATCTCATTGGATTTAAGTAGCTTCCAAAAACCCGTTGGCTGCAGACCTGGGCAGGTTTTTCCACTTGGCTAGCTCACGAAATGATTCAAATCCTCTAACAACTCAGGTAAACAGTTGAGCTGCCCCTCTGTTGAGCTGTCCCTCTGTGTACCTGTTACTTAACTAATCATACAAGTTGTCCCAGTTCGCATGTGTAGGCTGTTCATACAAGTCTCTGTGATGGTCAGTCCAGGGTTATCATGCAGGGTGTTAGTATATAAACTCTTACAGTTCACTGAGCTTGGTGTATTTGCAGAAGAGATAAACCACTGAGGTCAGTGTGTTTGCAGAGGAGGCAAGAAAGATAGAGTTACAGTGAGGTGAGGACTAATAGAGCTTAAAACTTGCAACCTTACTGTAATGGGGAAATGGCCATCATGATTTATATGAATTTTCCCATTATCTGAACTCCCTTCGTACCGATGTGTTAGGATGAATGTAGGGGAGGTGAATGTTAAGTGGACTTTGTATTGGATGTAGCCTCCTTCATGAGGTGAATACTTACGATGCTTTACTGTATCTGTTGGAAGTCTTTGTTAGAGTAATCACAACAGTCAAACCAGAAATAATTTTGATTTTTGTATTCACCCCTCCAGAGTTTGCGGTGAACCTCAGAGTGACCAGTTTTGATGAAAACAGCATTGCTTTAGCTTGGAGTGGGGGAATTGGAGATTTTGATTTCTATGAAATATCTTACAATGGTTCAAGGACGCCATTTTCCTTTCCAAGATTTGGAAATACCAGAACTTTGGTTCTTGAGCAACTTACTTCTGGTCAAGAGTACTCAATAACAATTCGACTGAAGAAAGAGAATCAATTTCAAGAGGGAATGGAAACTGTCACCCAAAGAACATGTAAGTCTTTCACACACCCACACAGAAAATAATCACTATTTACGCCAGTTACAAAGTACTGCCCACTTCCCAAAAACCTTTGGGGTGATTAATGACTTCTACCCACAAATCTTGCATGTAAGGAAACTAGCATTTGCCTGCCATGAAATCATTTTGGAAACTACCTGATAATATAGATATATACATTTCCCTAATTTCCCCCTTAGGGGGAAAAATGTGCTATAAAAAGCCCAGCCACTTGGGGAAACCATGAATAGGGCAAAAACAGTTTTTCGCCTTGGCATTTTCACAAATTTTTAGCAGAGAATACGTAATCGTATGGTAACGTCCTGTTAACCACACAATCTTTATGCTATTACTATGGGTAATTTACAGATGCATATCTGTTAACACCTACGTATGACGGACCATTGAAATAACATTGATGTATATCACGGAGACTCGGGAAAATATATGCTTATGTATTGTATTATCCTATTTTCGCCATACTGTGAGGGCGGTATGCCGATTTTGCCCTATGACAGGAATTTGCTATATATATATATATATATATATGTGTGTGTGTGTATGTATGTGTGTACATATGTATGTATGTACGTACACACGGACGGACGTGTGTGTGTATATATATATACTTATATATATATATATTTAAAGCAACTTGCAACTACATGGAATTGTTTGTACCTTTCTATAACAGGAAAGGGTTGACTGAAGAGTATGTGATGGAGTTGTTGATTCTGTGTGTGTGTACAGATCATGTTTGTGTTTTTGACATAGTTTATTTTGCTTGTCAACTCAACATCATAAGAAGGGAAACCTTCAGGGATCTCTTACTTAGCATGTGGATACTGGTAGTTGATCCACAGTGTTTATTGTGGAGGTTTAAAATCATGTGGCTCAACAGAAGTCAAAGAGTGGAAACCTTGAAAACTGTTTGTAAATAGTTTGGCACCAAGGGCAACAATGAGGGATCTCATATTTGCATGTGGGTGACCCATATTGAGTAGATGATAGCTGAGGATTTTGGTGAAAGTCAAAAGTCATTTGGGGTCTTTAGAAGTAAAAGTGTAAAACTTTCTGAACATGATATCTCAAGACAGGTAACTTTCCAGATTTGACATGTAGATGCCTCACTCTAAGCACCAGGTCCCCATTGCTTTCTGTGGAGGTCTAAGGTTGGTTGGAGTTAGCTGAGGTCATACAGTGAAAAGCTTGAAAAATGCTCATAAACAAGGCATCTGAGGAGAGATTCCTGGAGGGATCTCATACTTGACACAAGGATGACCCATATTGAGAAGATGATCATTATTGGTCTTTGTGGAGGTCAAAGTTCATTGAAGGTTACCAGAGGTCAAATAGTGAAAACATTTTAAACATGATATCTGAAGAAAGAAAACATGTATGAATCCCTCACTTGGTATGTTGATACCTAAAATTGGCTGAGTGTACACATGATCACTGTAAGAACTGGTGGATGTCAAATGTCATTTGAAGTTACCAGAGGTCAAATGGTGAAAACCTTGTAAGCATGATGTCCCAAGAAGTAGCACAGGTCAAATGTGGTATTAAGTCACAGAGGTCAAACTGTGACAACCTTAGAAGCATGATATCTCAAGGAGGAGAACATGAATGAATCTCATATGTGGAGTGTGTGCACCTGATATGGGGAACATAATCACTGTAATATGGTGGTCAAAGGTCATCTTAGGTCACTGGATGGAGGTCAAGCTTTGAAAAACTTGTAAACAGTGATTAATCAAACATGTTTGGATCGTAGATCTGGCATTTAATGCCCAAAATAAAAAGCATGAAGTTGATTCTTGACAATGTTAACACAATATTAAATATGGTGTTTGTTTTATACCAGTGAATCGTTAGCATTTTGTACCTTAATGCAAACACATAATTTATCACAATGACACTCTGTCAATTTGAAACTAAAATTACAATTTAGAGGTAAGGAATTACTTTGCATTTTGGCTCTCAGGTCCTTGAATGTTGGTCTATGTGAAAATACTATTTGATGAATGATTCAGATCTCTGCAGATCAGCATATCAGTATGAGGAAACTATATTTGTAAATGGATGAACTGAAATTATACAGTAAAATTAGTAAAAATACTTCCGTGTGACAAAATAAATTATAGTCACACATATTGTATTCCTTAACAGTATAATGACCACTTTAGTTCCAAAATTATTATTTAAAGTAGAAAACAACTTATTTTTCTTTCTCTCATTGTTCATACTGTATATGTTGACTGTAAAATGTTGTTTTGTGTCAAGTGGCAGGACATTTGGCATTTAAGTACAGTGCTACCGTACCATTTCTGAGGTGTTTGGGAAGATATTAAAGGTGGACAATTCTTCCTGAGAAAAGGCTCATCCAACCAATTTTGAATCAATGAGTGAGTCTGCCTATGTAGTGAGCATACATTACAAAACTTCAAAAGCTCATTTTTGTATTTCATATGAGTGAATGGCATGTCATAATTCTTCATTTTGTTTACAACAGTACCAGAACGGGTGGCTGAAGTGGAAGTATCTGATATTGATTCACAGTCAATTGAAGTAACCTGGACACCAGTTGGAGGAGTATTTGACAGTTACGTAGTAAGGATTGAACCTGGAGGTGGGTCACCAAGTTCTCCACATTCGGTGGCACCAACAGTAACGAGCCTTGTCTTCACAAATCTGGTCATTGCAACAGCATATTCTGTCACTGTGGTTTCAAGCAGCGAAGGTTTAGAAAGCAATCCCACAGAAGCCACTGGTTTCACAAGTATGTAAATATACCTATTTTTCAAGTATTATAACTGTATGCTTATAGCTACTTTCAAATTTATGACATAATACTAACTTACAAGACTTGCTTAATAAACACCATTTCATCTGTAGGACATGATTCTAGCTCACATTGTTATGATTTACAAACTATGAATTGATGACCATAATCCATCTGCCATATGAAATTGTCATAGCTACTGGATGGTGAGTTTGGGGTAATTGAATATCAAATTTGTCCTGTAGGAGTGACTTAGTGTCTGGTAATGAGAATGTCACTTTACAAAACACATTGGACTTTGATAATGTTTATTGCTCATTGTAAAGCTTTTCGAGGCTTCAGCACAACATTTATTTCTCACATTTTTAGACTATGGGTAAAACTATCGCAAAAGCAAAAAGAAATAAAATCTTCCTGCCTGTTTGGTACTAAACACTTAAACAGTTATTCCATTTCCACATACCCTGCACTTTTGACAAGCAGCTTTGTTAGTCATTGAAAACCCTTTCATTGATTTACAAGCACAACCTACTTCCAAACAGTAAGCAGTTATACCTGTTAGGCAGCTGCAGCAATTTAAGACACACCATACCTAAAAGTGTGCACTATACCATCTATCAGTCATCATTAGATTGTGAGTGGTAGTCTTGCATAACACCACACCAACCATTAATCTATTGTCATGTAGAATATGCCTCAGTTTTAGAAAAGAGTGTCAAGGTATGTTAATCTCTCGAAAAACATTTCCCTTTCAGACCTCAGTGCACACAATTTTTGTTGTGCTTTGTTTAAAGGGACAACAAGGTTTCTTTGCATAATAACTTTAGATAAGGAACAACCTTGGGGACTTCACAAGGTTTGACAATGCGGTCCACATGAGAGTCATGTCATAAGCCCAACTGCGGTTTGCACTAATAATTGCATATGCGAATGCGAATTTCCTTCTTCTATACAAATGCATACAAGGCAGAATCTATTACAAAGATATTAACAGTTGGGAGTGGGAGATATCTATCAAAATGAACTATCATCACAGTTAGTGGAGCACTATATGTTAATGTATAGCTTTCTGAGAAATTCTTTCCCAAAATGCCTCCCATATGGCTGGAAATGGCACCTCTCAGGCCTTAAGGTGTTTTCTGAATATTCCTTAATTTGAGGTGTCAGGTTTTAGAAGTTGCTGCATTTGGTTAATGAGACCCTAGCAGAAAGTTGCCACCAGTGAATGAAGTAAGCAAGTTTGTTATTGCAGGATTGCACAGAAGGAAGTTATACCAAGTACAGGGTCAGCCTATATCCAAGGCTGTACTATTTTGTGTTAGCACCCACAATTTTGAGTTGTTCTCTTGACATCAGTTGTGTGTGGGTCAAAGAGAATTTGTTTCGAAGAGAGGAGTAGCATCTTTGAAACACCATTCGCCTAAATCTCCCTAAATGTGGACTGAAATGGTTAAAGGGTGAATATTTTATGGTGGAAAAGCATGATAGCAGTTGCCTAAATGGTAGGTATATGTGTACAAACATTGGTGGATTTGATCTTTGGTACAGCAAAATCCCTGGAATGCTTGTTTGCAAACTAACTTAAAAAAGCAATGCTTTGTCAGCTAGGTCCACAGAGAGTGCTTTGTGGAAGGTGTGGGGTCTGGGGGCTGTATGGCAGGCTGCTGGGGTTCAGGGGTAATACTGAGCTAGGGCGATGAAGCCCTGGGAAGCTTTGGGTAATTGCAAAATGTGGAAACTATAGTTAGCATGAGAAAGAAGAATACAGACGAATAGCATCCAGAGGAGAGTGAACAAGAGGGAATTAGGAATAACCATAGGGGTTTAGGACTAATTATTATGTCATAGAATGTATTTCCATTGTAAATATGATAATATTCACCATCTATTAGTAAAGGATACTTTCTGAGTGAACATGATGTGTTTTTTGTAAAGAAATGTGTAACAAGAAATTTATACCAAGCCGTGTACATTATGCTACATACGTTACGGTACTTATCATATTAGATCGCTACATGGTGCCCTCTTGATGCACTACAGACGGAGATCGTTGACATAATTTCTAATTTTTAGAAAATGGTTTTAATCAGAATAAGTCCCTGTATCATTGCCTCTCTAATGGGTATATGTGAACTGTGACCAGTGCATATAAAGATGGCCTATATACAAGGCATTATCAATTATTTTCCGTGCAAAAACAGAAGGAAGATACATGCTGTACATGTAAGTGCAATGTCAAATGCCTAAAAATATGTCTGTCAAGTAGGCAAGCCCATATAAAGCAAAGCCAATAATTCGTTATAGGTTTCAATATGCATGAAATATGTCTTCCCAAAATTGGAGAAAAGTGGATATAATTCCCCTGCTTTGCATTCTTGCAATACTGTGTGTTCCACTGTCAGTATGGTTTTGTGCAGCTTGTAAAACTCATACAGTGAATGAAGTGATATTATAGTTGAGGCAGTACTGATAATGTGACTGGCATTGAGTCTGAAAGCAAGCAAAATGTGCCACATTTCCATTATTTGTGAGGGATTTTGAAATTTGTGGAATGTGACGTAAAATTGGTGATAAAAATGTATTAAAATTGGTTCGAAAAGTCATCAGTCAACAAAACCCTCGTCAGTTACTATAAATGACCATGCTCAACAACTATTTTTTTTTTGCTAGGCCAGCTCATACCAGACATATTCTACAGTACAATACATTTTATACCTCAAAAATTGCTTATTTTCTTATTTATGTTCTGTTGCCTGACACTGAGTCTCCCATTGAAGTGTACAGAAAGTGTCATCGTCCTCTCATACTGTTACTACTTCTCTTTCTCTTAGCCCCAACAATGCCAAATCTTCGTGTGGTAGAGTTTACGGCGACTACAGTATATGTCGAGTGGACTGCCCCTGCAGGCTACACACCAAGCAGGTACAGGCTAAGCTACAGCTCTACTCCAACAAATCTTCGAACAGAGGTAATAGATGCTGGAGAAAGAGCGTTTGTCCTAATGAATCTCATGCCAGCTACACAGTATGACATTGAACTTGTTGCGGAGGTACTGGATGGCTCCACTGGCACTGTTGCCGCAAGTTCACCTTCCACTGAAATCGTGTCTACAGGTAAAAGTTGGACTATTTGTAAAGAGAAGGGAGAGGGAGGGAGTGGGTGAGAAGTAAGAGACGCGCATCCTTCTGCTGTTTATATTAAAATAATCATTGATACAATCATTTCTCATTGAAGGTAAGAGACATAATCTTGGTAATGTATTCAATTTGGTTTGAGCTAAGACTGAAGAGGTGTCAACTGGATAGGGTGCCTTAAGAAAACAACTGACAATTGACTAAGTGTGCAAAAAGTAAATGCTGGAACTTTTCAACATCTTAGGGTGACATAAAACAACAAATAATATCCGAATTTAGGATGGATGATACCACAACAAGAAATTATAAAATGAAAAATTAAAAAAAAATTAACAAATCAATGAATTTGAACATCACTATGAAGAACTACTACAAACAAACTTTATTTGATTATTTTAATTTACAAATTTGTAATTGTGTTATTGTCAATTATGTACAATAGGGTAATGTGTTAAAGTAAGAACTCATCAGAGGTTTCATTCACATTTATATTATTGAGTTATAAAGTTTGGGTATAGTAGACACCCATCTCTCACAAAGAGACATTTTTGTAGCCTTCAGACCAGAGCTGTTTGCAGGACCTGCATGGAATGAGTACAAAAAGTATACAAGTATAAAATGTGATATCATTTCATGGCAGTAAAATTCATGAAATAGCTTAGACAGCCTATGAATTCCCCCAAAATTATGACATCTTGTGGTTAGATTAATGAAAAATTTTGTGCCAATCAGTCACCCATGGGAGGAGTAAACATGAATTCCAAACCTTATGCTGAGAGTTTGTAGTCAACTTATGGTATAAGCAGGATAAATAAGGAAGAAGGATTACTGCTTTATGTATATGGTTAACATTGTTGTCAATATTTTGAACAAAGTCTTGCTGTTTTGTAAACTGAAGTATTATCTGATAACCAAAACATTTTACTGCAAAAGCACTTCTGAATAGTATATACTGTTGGTTTAGTACAACCTTTTGTAAACATCAACTATGAGGCAAACAAGTGTCTTCATACTATGCATTCATCTCCATTAAGGAAACAAAAATTTTTAAATCTTTTGCCATACCAGAATTTTTTTGTAAAATAACGTCATTCTTTTCGTTAATGTGTTCCAAATTCATCCCGCTATCAACATCTGACCTTTTTTCAGTAAATGGTATGTGTAGTATAATTATGGGACTGTCTCTGTCCCATGAATGTTCCCTCAAGGCAGCTTTGTTATAATGTAAATTTAACAATTGCAAATACTTATGTCAAAGTTCTTCTATTCAGTAGAATAGGGTTTCTTATCTTTCTTGACTTTATTGATTCCTTGCCGAAGGCTCAAGGAATCTATGCGATGGTGATGTCGTGTGTGAGTGTGTGTGTGTGGATGCACTCACCAACGTGGTCTTAGCGGGTACCGGGGCAGCTGGTGAGAGCTCCGCACTCTCACGTCTTTCCTCGCTCACGCGGAGCTCGAAGCTGGCGTAGCTGCCCAAAAATTCAGTCACTGGGAAGAGAAGTCACGCGCGGCTGCATGTGTCTGCCTTGGAGCACAGCCCGCCCTCAAGCAGGTCTGTCTACTCAGCTCCTTCGCGGGCAGCTTCGCTGCTGGGAAATTCCCTTGCATTCCCTACAGGGTCCTTTGCCAGTACCCCATAAGGCATCGAGTGTACGTATGGGTGTGTGTGTGGTATGTGATGCTTTGCTTGTAAAAACAATATTTCAAGAAAGATAACTCCAAGGGATCTCATACTTGGCATGTTGATACCCCCATACTGGGTAGACAATTCCTACTGTTTTTGGTGGAGGTCAAAGGTCGTGTGGGGTCACAAGAGGTCAAAAGGTCAAAACCTTGTAAACAATATTTCAAGGAAGATAACTGTGAGGGATCTTATACTTAGCATGTGGATTGCCAATATTGAGTAGATGATCCCTATTGTTCTTGGTGGAGGTCAAAGGTCATTTGGGGTCACAAAATTTCAAAAACTTGTAAACATGATATTTTAAGAAGGATAACTGTGAGGGATCTCATACTTAGCCTGTGGATTGTTCATATATTGTTCATAGTTAGCATGTAGATGGCCATTAAGGGTAGGTGATCCCTATTGTTTTAAGTGGAGGTGAAAGGTCATTTTTGATCACAAGATTTCTAAAGGTCAAAACCTTATTAACATGATATCTCAGGTAGTATAACTGTCAGGGATCTCATGCTTGTCATGTGGGTGATTTATGTTTTGTTACAATATATCCATATGGCAAGGAATCAGGGTGTGAATTTAAGGATTTTTTACTGGTAGTCCAAAGGACTACCTACTTGTGAACATTTCATACAATTTGATCGTCCTTCGTCGTTGTTGGTCGTCCTTCAAAACTCGATAAAAAACAGCAAAACAAGTGTTTGTATAAATCTTGCATGAACTGTATTTCTTTTAGGCATTGTATGTGCATACAATTTGTGACTCGACTCATCGGACCTCTTCTCTTGTCTGATCAGATCAGTCTAATAAAACTATACATCACAATGCTTTACTAAAGTTACTTCATTTGTGCCATTGGTTCTTAATATTGTGAGTTTGAAAATCAGACAAAAGTATTTAATTTGACCATATAGGCCTACTTTAGCCCAGTTAATGAGATGTGCAATCAGACACATTTTAAACAAGTCCTAGTACCATTATACCTACTGTGGCTTTGTGTTCAGTGTGCCGTAAGGTGTGCATCATAACAAAAAATAGCATAAGTTTATCACTGCAACTTCTGTACTGAAAGTACTGTACCTCAACCATGTGTTCAAATTTCTTGTTGACTCTTTCTTGCTGCTCTTATAAAATGAATAGCAATAAAAAATTATGAACAACATAGAGATAGGTATCATTTTAATATTTAAGGGAGTAATAGAAGTAACTGGACAGAAGATTTTCTTTCCAGCGTACACGGCGAAAGGTACCCCTTGAAAGAATGTGTGCGATGCTACAGTTGACAATTTAGTGAATTTGTTTCCAAAAAGTATTTCCACTAAAAATACGAAGTTTTAATGATTGATTTGATACAATAGAATGTTATTTTGGTTAAAATATGTGCATAGCTTTTGTATACATAACTATATTACCAAAATTTACGTCTTTTGATAATGGAAGCATGTCATCTTAATTTAAGCGATAAGTATGAAATCAAGTAAAAGTCGAGCCAATTCACATATATTTATCACGTGTATGTGTTGTACAGCAACAAATGTACTGTCTAAAATTTCCAGCACTTTCTTTCATGCTACTTCTTGTCCTTAGTTTCCAAACATTCCCAATCAACATGTACTGCATGCAAATTGTTTATGAGCTGTCTTCTGTTTTTAGGGTTCATCTCCCGATTCCACGAATTTCACGGAATTTCCGCACCACGGAAAACTCAAGCCTTTAGCCTAGGCCTAAACTAGGCTTACTGTGTTAGACCTGATAATTTTGGTCGCATGCAGGACGACCATGCAAACGTGTTTTGGTGCATTTCAGTGGTCCGACAGAAATGTTAGTCGCCTCAGACGACTGCTAATTTCACACCCTGCCTTTTGGTTTTCTGGTTGTAATTCTGGTACATTTTATCAAAGCTTCTTATGGTACAGTGACAAGGATAGTAAATTGAACTATTAAGTTTTCTTCACAGGACCAGATAAACCAGTAGTCGTTGTAACATCAGACATCGACTCAATGAATATCACCATGTCTCTGAACCGTGGCACAGCTGATCGTTACAGAATTGACTATCGCCCTACCTTTAGCCCCACCATTTCAAGATTGGAAGTGGACGTGACCAGTGCTCCAGTCACAGTCCCCATCAGAGACCTGCCATCTGCAACAACCTACTTTATAGATGTTGTCAGTATCTACAAAGGAGTGGAAAGTGACCTGTGTCGGATAACTCAGAGCACAAGTATGAATAGTCACAAATGTGTATCTTAAAATTGTTGTATCTTTAGAAGCATTCAGTCTAGAGAGGAAAGAAGTTATGAATATTGATGTGAAAAAGTTTCAACAGGATGTCCCCAGAGACTTTTGAACTTACACTTTGTGATCTTGTTTAGGGTAGGACAGAGATGGCATACAATTACAGGCCTTCTGACTTTGGTCTTGGAAATATGTCATGTATAGGACAGTAAAAGGGTCCTAATTTTTACATTCCAGAGTCAATTACTGTAGCCTTATCAAAGTGAAACTTGTCCATCTTTACAGGAATTAATCCTAGTGTAGCCATTATTGATATTTTTTTAACTTTGTAAGATTTAAAAAAAGAATGTAGAAACATTTTTTTAAGGGAAAACTCATCATCCTTCAAGAGGGCATAGGGCTGAGTGGGGCAATGAAATATCTGCACAAGCATGCAAATTGTACAGGGCATCAAGTGTACACAATAGTTATTATATTTTACATTCTACCAATATTCTACCAATACCATTCTACCAATAACATTAGAAATGCTGCCAGTTTAAGTACTTTCAAAATTCAACTGAAATCTCTGTTTTTGGATAACACTTCATAAGCTTCTTTCTTCTTTTTTTTTCTTTCCTTTTTGTATTATTATTATTATCATTTTTGTTTTCTCTTTTCTAAGCCTAATCCCAAGTTTTGTGTAACTTCTCTTCATATTTCTGTACTTTTAGGGGCCAGACTAGAAAAGTCTCTCAACTTACTTCTGGTCCCTCTCCCTTCTCATCCCTTCATGTACTATTAGTACTGACAACATTCTTTAATATCGTTCTGTATATGTGTTATTAAATTGTATTATTTTGATTGTACATATCTTTTGTAATTATGAGAAGGGAGAAATAAACTGAACTGAATATATGGATCCAAACTTCATCCTCACCGGGTTTCAGCAAATATTCATGTTTAATATTCCACAAAAACTATCTAAGCATTCCTTTGGAATTTTCATTCAGTTCCTGTATGTGGTTCTTGAGATATAAGCAAAGGAAGTTAAAGCATTTGCAACTTTAAATAAACCTGAAACAAATAGAAATGATGTCATTTTCTCACATTTATGGACATTTATGGGGTTTTCTATGGTGGTATGCTATTGTTTCGACCTTCAGACAGATACGGTATGAATTTCCCAGACCTTTCATGCATTCACATTATAAAAGCATGACATTATGGAGGCGAACAGTTGTAAAGTATAAAGAAAATCAAAAGTGTTGACTAAAGTGAGGTTATGACATAATGGCAGTGTATGTGCTTGCTTCAAGTCATTTTGGGTTGCAAATATGACAACTTTATCTACTAATATCTTACACTCACTGAAATACAGATGATTGGAGTCTGGTTGAAGCTCTGTTTGCTTCTTACTACTTTGATAGAAATCAAGAGTACTTCTTGTAACTAATCTTTCAGGGGTAGAACGTCCAAGCAATCTTGTTATTGACAGTGTAACATCCTCATCTATAACATTCAGCTGGCAGGGACCAGATAGCATTCAGTTGGATGACTTCCGTATCAATATCACATATGGCACAAACATGAGAACAGATACTACGCTGTCCACTACCTATACTGCTGACAACCTCCCAGCATATACGGACATTGTGATCAGTGTGGAAGTTCGATACAATGGCACAGGAACAAACATCTACAGTTTACCGATAACAATCAGACAGAGAACATCCTCTAAGCGTAAGTAGCATTGCTCAGTATTCATGACATTTGTGAATGTGACGGTTGTTTTGTCTGGCGTAGCTAGAGTTGTTAATGATATTGTCTCTGGAAGTAATTTATATGGGAAAAACACTGCAGAAGGTTTGTGGACAAGCAACTGTGTCTATAAAGAGGTGACAGATAATTAGTGCGAAATCTGTAAAGATGAGTTGGTTGTATTTTTGCGTGGATCTGTAAACCTGCACTGATAATTCATGTCAGTTCCAATAACCTGTCTTTATTATTTTGTGTAACTTTTAATGTTTGAAGTTAGGGTGACAAGAGATGTATTTTTTTCAAAAGTTCCTTATCCTGGATGCCCAGGGGCAAAAACCAACAATGAGATGTAATCTTTGATTGTATTGTAATCAATAAAACACATTCACTCTTTGACAAAATTAATTAATTTTATTCTATATCAAATCACCAGCTCCTGGACCAGTGAGAGATTATGAAATTTCACAAGTGGGAACAGAGCCAAGAATATTATTGACATTTGATATTCCTGATATGCCCAATGGAGAACTTGAGGCTTTTATCATAACTAACACAAAAAGTTTAGATGTGAGTCTTTTGAAATTCTTTTTGCATCCGAGTAGCTATGGTAGATTGGATGGGGAGATGGTATTCAACATACTTTTTGGAGAATCCTTTCCTTAATATTGGCATTGTTACATATACCTCCAAGAACAAAATTCTTGTCAAGAATTGTTGAATAGTCCTGAATGGTTCCATTTATATTGTGAACGGGTTTTTTCCAACATTTTCCCATTCAAACTGGGAAGAAACCATTGAGCACCATTCAAACCCACTCGTAATATGTTAGGGTAATTTAAAAGAAGTTACGAGCTTTCAAAACTAGTTAGCTCTATTCAGAGTGTAGTGTGCCTTTTGGACAAAAGTTGAATGGTATTTCTTCCTGGGATGCTACTTTCCTCAAATGTGGTGCAACCAGTTTTGACATTGGTGAAGCAAATACTGTTTATTTGATTGTTACTTACGTACATTTTTGATTTAGTTACTGCCTTAGTTGTATCATTGAAGCGAGGAAAACCCATACTGTGTATCAGTTTCATCACTGAAATGTTTTATCTTAATATATTTTGTTGTTATTAATATTTGGGAAATTATTCTTGAAAGTGGTGGTTTCTGTTAGTACTTTGATTGCAGTACTTACGAAAGCATAGTTACTACTGTAGCTATGGCAAGACCTTGCCAATGCTAGTGTAAAATGTTACAAATGGTTTTTCTAAAGTAGACTGAATGCCAGGTCACTTGTCTGAATGCATAATTGTTTGTCTGTCTGTTTAGACAAATGCAGTTGTCCCCTCTCCTAACATTATAGTCAGGGTAACAACATTGTCACAAACTGAATAGCATGTCTGGTAGTTCAAGTGTCTATCTCTACTTGTTGTAAAGTGTCTTCCTGACTTATATGTCTGCAACATAAGAACTGACTATATATTGTGTTATTACTTTGCTGTATGTCCAAGTTGACATTTACTGTATCTTAAAACAGCCTCTTAAGCTGAAAAAGATTTTTTTTTATATATATCTACAAATTTTCATCTTTTTAAAGGATATAGTGCAGTCAGTGACAACATCAACTATTACTGTGGTCTCTCCGGAGGACACGTTCTATTCACAGACTTTCTCTAATAACATATTCAGAGGTTGTTCATATGTGTTTACAGTAAGTTTTAGGACTCATTGTTGTTCCAACATTTTCTATAGCCCTTTTTCCATATAGCAATTGCAAATTATTATGGCATAGAAGTTTAGTTTTTTTTCCTGTTTGGCCACAGTAGGACGCCATTGACACAAGAGACAGGTACCAAAATCCTATCCCATGATCCTTCATATTTGCTATTTGGAAAAGAGTCTAAAATGCATGTAGATTTTCTGAGTCTGCCTTAAAAGCAATGGCCCTCACATTCTCACTGATGACTGAGTTGACAAATGTCTTTATGGCATTGCATATCCATAAGTAAAACATTGTGTAAAAATGTAGTGCACATTATTATTTTGTTACAGATTTCTTTAAGTATAGAAGGTAGTTTAACTAAATTTGAACTGAAGACCAGAACTAAGCAGTAAGATACACACAAAACCTTTTCAAATGAATATCCAACAGAGAAAGTTAATTACTCTCCATTTAAAAGATATGATTAGTTATGTCCCCACTTTCACCTGCATTTTTCAGGGTTTTATTATCAAGATTTCAAAGGCATTTCCAGTGGCCTTTTTCAAGGGTCATTACACAGAAAAAAATCCAGTACATGTCCTTCAAACCCAGGACCAATACTTCATTCTTAACTCAAGATATCCTTTTAAAAGATTGGTTATTTTGTCAAGAAATACATCCAGTTCTCATCAAAGTCGCACAATGTAATATGAAGTGGTCTCATTACCTCAGAATTTTGTTGGTACTCCTTGTAATATTGTGACCAGTTTGTCCTTGACATTTTACACTGTTTGAATGCTTGAATATCTTTCCATATAGGTATAGCATAAAACTATTCCTTGTGTAGGGTATAGCAAACAAAGTTATTTGATTATTCATGCAGCAGTGCTAATACCATAAAGAAGTATAATGCTATGTTTAATCCATGAGTTGCAATGACATTGCAGATTCCCATCATGTACTCTGCCTCTGGAAAATATTACATTTCTTTAAAAACTAATATCTTCCAAATCCTTTTGAGATGCAGTTTTCACCACCCAGAACAGAAATATTTTCTTCAGTTTTTGAAATCATTGAAATCAGTGCCTGGCAAATCCCTTTGATATTTTTCTGGATGTAAATGTGCAGTTTTTGCGAAGTCTTTAGCTTATGTTCCATTTGATCGTGCTCATAATTGTTTACTCTCAGCTTGACTAAAAAATTGGTGTTGTTTTGCATACATAAAGTTGATAACAGGGGAAATGCTTCATAGGTTAATAAATTTGAAGTCAGTCCAAACATTACACAGTACATACGTGTCTACAATGGTGTGTCTTATACCAGTCAACCTCCCCAAATACATGGTTGAATTCTAAGTTTTATCTATTCATTTATTTTTCGTGAGAAGAAACCATTTGGTATGTATCATGAATAACATTTTCTCACAAATTGTTCTTGTTTCCAAGATCACAGCTCGTAATCAAGACTTTGATGGTGAAACTGTGACTACCAACACGGTCTTTATACCCCAAAGACGTATGTGTGTCTTTGTAGTTTTTTTTTCTTGTTGATTGTTTCTTCTTTACTTTACAAATTTTATTGATTCCATTGAAAGCACAATGCAATTGTTAGCTGACTGCTACTATCTGTGTCTTTCTTAAAAGCTATAACTTTGTAATACATCTCATCATAATTCCCATTAATATGGTAAATTACCCTTTATAATTACTGTTTTAATATATGGCATTCTTAACCTCCTTCAATCACAAATTTAAAGGCTCTTCGATCTCTTCAAATGAAGCTCAAGTTGCATCCTTTTTACATGTATAATTAAGCAGTTCTTTTCTTGCTTATCGTGCTTTCTCCCATGCCTTCTTTTATTCTTCATGTTTCTCCTTGTTTTTCCTATCCCTTCCATTCCTGCTCCTCTTTCCATCTGGTATATTTTTATGTTCTGCTTTTGTACTCACATGGTCCTGAATATGTTAAATACTGTGTTCGTGTTTCAGCTAAAGGTATTTTCCAGTGGCTTTTCACAAGGGTCCCATGTGAAAGAGAAAAAAATTTTGGTTCATACCCCCTAAACCCCATAGCAATACTCTTTTCCTAACTCGAGATATCTAATATTAAAGACTACTTATTTTTGTCAAAAAATACCTCCAGTTCTCATCAAGGTCACAAAATGTTATGTTAAGCGGGCACATTGCCTCAGACTTCTTTTGTTTTCCTTTATAATTGAATGTCCTGTTGTCCTTGAAATTTGATGTTGGAATGTTTGAATATCTTTTCATGTAGGTTTAGCATAAACCTATACTGTATGTACAGCATAACAAAGTTGCTAAATATTCCTTACAACAGTGTCAATATCATAAAGATATTCAATGCTTTGTCAAATGAATGTGCCATGATGACATCACAGATTTCCCGTAATGCACTCTATCTTGAGAAAAAATTGCATTTCTTTGAAAATTAGTATCGTCCAAACGCTACGAGCTATTGAGATGCGATTTTCACCTCCTAGAAGAGAAAAATTTTCCACATTTATTGAAGTCATTGATTTATGTCACTGGCAAATCCCTTTAATAAGTTGATCATCAGCTTTGATAACAGTTAGTTTGCTGTTTAAGTACAAAGCAGTGTAGCGTGCACTCTCATGAGGATGGTATCACTCTTGCTAATGAATTGCATGCTAGAACTTTCATCTGGAATACTTAGGTTGTGGTTTAATACCTTCAAATAGACTGGTTGGCTCATATGTATTAGACTAAATTTCAACTGTAGACTTGTAAAGCACCTCAGTTAAAATAAAACCAACAGACTGACCATCACATTTGGTCAATATTGTGTCTTATAGAAGTAAGGTTCTAATTACTGGAGCTACTTCCAGCTTTATTAATTTGTTGTTCAGCATGTATTTGAAGGCATAATGTGTTACATGCCATGAGAATGTTAACATAGACCTTCAATTTCATTTCCCATTTAGGGAATAATAATTTCCACATTAAAAGCAAGGTTATGAATTGCTTTTCAGGTAATTGTTTTTCATCTACATCATCTGCCAAACATGATTGCTCAACGAGTACACAATAATTTGTGTCCCTTAAAGACTTTGGAATTCCTTGTGAATATTTAGTTGTAAAAGAAAGTTGTTTTCAAAGCAGACTCCCTATGCAAATATTCTTAAACATCCTTTTATCGGTATGATTTATTCCACGTAGATGTCATAGGCAGCCATTCATGTCACTGTTTCACCGATAGTAACATTACGTACCATTTCTCTCTCCTCTGGATATTTCTTCAAACCTCTGTATATCATACTTTATTTCCATGTTCTAAGTTTAACGTGTGAGATTCAGGAAGCCATTTGGCTCATCGAGGAATCTATACCTGCTACACCCTACATGCTGTGTGCTGTGCTGTGTACAGCATACTCTGATACCACTTCTTAAATATCATACTTTCACATGCAAGACAATAAAGCCCCTGTGTGATGGTATTACTGACATTTTAGTGGTTATTGACAAATCACATAATAGATACTCAATTACATATGGACTATATCGAAAATACAATCTTCTTCACAAGTTATACACATATAGGTTATATTTTTTGGCCTCAGAAAAATGTCATTGACAAAAACCATGTGTAGCAAAACTCTACCCCATAATCCTTTGTAAGTGCTATTTTGAAAAGGGTCTATACATGTGGTTGAACAGTCCATTCTTGTTAGTCACAGGCATCCATTAATATTAAGAACTAACAGCTTTAAGTAACTATTTATTAAAGCAACTAAAATCTTGTACAACTGTGAATATGTCTACTTTGCATATGCTGTTTATGATATTGAAGAAATTTTAAGAGAGATATTTCTTCTATTTCTACTATTATCAGCTCCAACTATTGTGTTAAGGACACCTTTACAATCTTCAGATGTGGAAGGATCGCCAGAAACATTACAGTTTGAATTCGACCTCAACAACGTTTCACCAGTGGGGACAGCAGACATACAAAATTACACTGTCATTGTGGCCGAGCTTGGACGTAAGTAACAATTGGAACAAAGTGGTCATACCACTGTTAATAGAATTGCAGTGGTAAAGAAAGAACGAAGATATAAGCAGCATATCATTACAGGTATTTCTCATTACCTACTCTAACTCTATCTGCCAATGGCAACTCGGGGAAGCAGGATCGGGCCACCTTATTGACTTGTTTGCTTAGTGGTTTCCTCCTCACAAATGTTGGGGAGATTATCCCATTCAGGCCCAGCACAGCTATTCAGTTTGTCATGCATGAATGACCTTCAACAATACAAGTTCTCAGGTGTCAAGATTAGGTTTATGTCTGTCAGGAAGTTGAGCTGCTTAGTTTATTTGCTAAGAGGATTAGTTGTGGTTGCAGTTTTTCTCAGTCCTGGCTAATGGACATTTCGTCTAATGATTGAGATCAATCATTTAAGTATAACACCATCACAATTTCTTCAAGAATGTATAGGAAGTACAGCATATGTAAAACATGTATGAAAGTTTCTATTCCTTGACTTGGAGTATGGCAAAGGTCTATTGTTGCTGTTACTTTTATTATTTCATTTGTACAATTAAGGGTGCAGTTGCTGGCCAGATTTGTTTGTGAGCGGCAAGTCCTTAGCCAAACATACGCTGTTGTTCCATGTCATTCTGCAGTTGCATACAAGCTTGGTAATTGATCACTGAGTTGTGCATAGCCACTAAGTTGGAATATTTTCTATACCACAACATATTGAAATACACTGAAATCGAAGCCTTAAAGAGGCACTTTGAGTTAGTTGGTTGGTAACATTCACTAAATTTTTCAAACCTGTCAAGTTTTCTTTACGTACTAATGACAAATGGTCAAACTAAGACCATCCTCATACCCTAGTTACAAATAAACTTTTCATGAGTGATTAATTAACAAGTCAATCCTGTTTTCAAAAATTCATGACCAGACACTTTTTCACATTAGTATTAATTGCACATATGGTGACCATTACAAGCTTGGGTCCAAAAATTCCAATTTTTTAGTTTTTGCGTAAGTGTTGGATGTGACACTTGACTATTTATGCTAACTATAAGCATCGTCATGTGGTAGTGCCCTTCAAAATCCTCACAAAATTATCAATATCAACTCAATGAGCCGCTTTAAGCAATTGAATGTGTAAAATAATTTCTTCTCCATTATGATGTAATTGCCTCCATGGCTATTTCATTTTCTCTATATTTTAGAACCTGTGGAAGGTGACAGTATCAGTGAACCCCTGGATAGTTATGAAGAAAACCCAGAAGGACCATATCAAGCATTCAGGAGAAGACAATGGCCGACTGATGGTATTGTTATCGTGGAAATTGGTACAGACACAATTTGTGGCAGTCATAACTATTGCAATGGGCCATTAAAACCAGACACAACCTACCTGTGAGTATGTTTGTTCATTAATGGGGTCAGGGAACATATTTCAACCACACTTGTGCTGTACTAACTCTGCTGAAAGGATGTTTTTCTAATCCCACCAGATCAATTGGTTACTAAAGAGTAGATTTTATGTTGCAGACCTTACCACTCCAACACCCCTTCAAGACCATTTTTGTTTCACTCAGCTTCCTGACAACAACCAAAAAATTAGACTGAAATTTCAGTTGGTTTCTGGCTCCTTATTTATGATTACATTATCCGCTATACTACACCCTTATAAAAAAGTCCCACATATTTCCTATATGAAATCAGCATGTGGGATTTATGTGGGTTTTTGGGCATATGGGAAAAAATTCCCACATAAATGTGGGGAAAATTCCCACATAAATCCCACATGCTGGTTATCCCTTCCCATATCGGGTTCTTCCATTATATAATGGGGGATATATGGCCTTTGCTCTAGCCTTCATCATCATTTTTCATTCATCATCCTCGGAGGCCCTCTAATGGATAAAACTGCATTGTACAGTCAGAGTAAATGTTCCTAGACTTTACAGTGATTCGATCCAAAAGAATATTATGGCCTAAAATGTAATTTCACCTTAAGTCCTTGCTGAACTGTGACACTTGTGTTGTTTTTAAGTAAAAAATTTTACCGGATGGACAGTCTATAGGTGGCATGCAAATCTGTGCGAAAGCCCGATGCAAAAGACAAAAATCCCAGCAACTTGTTTGAGTGTGGCAGCCTTAAAGCTAAGTGATTATCCAAATTAGGCCACTTAATTCATATGTCCTTCTCAGATTGGTTACAGTAAGTGTCGTTGTCTTCGCTAAAATTAACTAACTGAGCCACACAGTTTGCAAGTAGTTCCTTTTATAGGCTCCATCCTTAGTCCAGTATAAGACAGCAAGATATAAGGTTATCCAAATTAGGCCACTGCATGGGCATAGCCTATGTCCTTCTCACATTGGTTACAGTACCTGTATGTCTTCGTTAAAATTACCTATCTGAGCCACACAGTTTCAGTTAGAAGTGGTTCTTTTTATAGGCTCCATCCTTAGTCCAGTATAGTCTGAATAAGACAGCCAAGATGCTATAAGAATACTCCATACCATTGAGCTCAAAAGAAATAGCACTGCATACAGCATAGTCCCTCACAAAACAACATACATGTAGTCCACTGACTAGCTCCACTACAACTGTGAGCAACCACTGTCACTGCTTGCTGTTCACCAAATGCTGACCACTGTATTATACAACACAGTGTTCAAGTACACACTGTACTTGCTTTACTATACAGCTCTACACTGTGCATGTACCAACACAGAGAAGCCAAATTTGAAAAGGCCTTTGTTGTCCAAAGGGCTTTGAATAACCAATCACAATAGACTTCCTTCAAAGCTGTTCACTGCACAACTTACATAGCCATTTTGTGTCTTCCCATATGGGGAATTTGATTTCCTATATGGGGAATTTGACTTCCCACATTGAAAGTTGTCTTCCCATATGGGGAACTGAAATCCACATATGGGAATTTAACCTCCTATATGGGAATTCAGTTTCACCATGTGGGAAGTTGACTTCTCATGTGGGAATTCAACTATTCCATGTGGGAAAACTCTTTGTTTGTGAATATTATCCCACATTATTCCTGTAGGAAGTTGCAACTTCCTACAGGAAATTGCAAATTCCCACATACTTCCTACAGGAAGTATGTGGGAATTATGTGGGTTTTTTTTATAAGGGCACTTTCAAAGGAAGTGCCCTTTCACATGCATCATCCTCTGAATTTTATTTCTCTGGAAGTATTGTGTAGCAACAAATAGCCTGTCATACCTAAAGCAACATACTGTATGTAACAGAGTGGGTTGTAACTGTTTGTGCCTAGTCAGTGGGTGTACTTGACATTAAAAGTAGAAGAGCTTCCCATTTCTATGGAGGAAAATGTCTCTTGTGAATAAAGTTATTCTGAATTCTCTGAATATGCTTGCCATCCTGCAGATTTGTTAAGGTGAAAATGCTAGAAGACAATCTTTTTGCCCAAATTACACAGTGAACTGACCACAACATACACTGTTCCTGGAGTCATGCCAAAGTGAGCTAAAATGAGCCTACATTGAGACTTGAACGTTACATTTTTGGGGAGGATTACATTCTCGGACTAAAAAAAAACAAAACTGATTGCAGGATGACTTTTGAGTTAGCAAAGAGGCTTTGCACAGTCACACAGGAAATGGGCGGTTTGCCTGTAACCTCTTCCCTGCAGAAATGCATGCCAACGGCCACAGTATACAATTGCTATTGTGCTAGTGTATTAAAGTAAGGTCAGAGTCCTACACACTCACGCAACACGTTAACAAAGGATTACGTCATAGGTCCTTCTCTCTGCAATCTGGAGGGGAGGAAAAGGATGTGAAAGAGAACAGCCTGTTTCTACTCTTCTGCAGCTGCAGATGTAGTGAGTCATCACTTTTAAGTGCAATCGTGTGTGAAATGATGATTGAACTTGTGCTTGTGCTTCGACTTCTCATGTCCACAAAACTTGCATTGCTGAACCTGTACTCACATAGTCAAATAAATTTACAAGTACAGCATGGTTCACTCATTTGAAATTGTAGACACTGTGACAGCAGGGAGTTGTTATTGGAAGGAGATCCATCACTTTGAAGTGATGTTTACACTACCAAAGCCACACAGTAATCTGTCTCTTGTATCTTTCTTGGCATTTCTATAAGACTTACACTGGATTAGGAAGTTCATACAAAAGGGATTTGTCATCTGCTACATCTGCAGTAGGACTGGGGTTTTTTTTGCCACTGCCATAGCACTAGCCAGTTGTCAGGGAAATAGAAATTATTGCAGCAGCTTTGGACACTCAGTGATGTGCATGAGAGTATATTTATTCAATGTTATGTAAAAAGGGAATCATTATTCCATATCTAGTCATGTTAGGAAAATATCCAGATTGTCACAACAATAATTAGACTTCTGCCTCTTTACCTGCGTGAAGTCCCTTCCTTTTAGGAAACGACAAACTTTATTGATTTATTTCAATTCAACAGTCATGTCCAGTTTTATAGCACCTACACTTGATAGATTGTTGGCATTGCCAACCTGCCAGTCAAAGCATTGTTCTGGGTGCAGAGCCACTCGTGAAAGGATTACTTGACATGAATGATGTTGCTAGTCACTGAAATCAAATCGAGGCCAAGGAACAAAAAGAAAGAAATCCCCATCAGCGAAATAAGTAGCAGTTAATAATCTTCTGGGGATTTAGTGGCTACTTGAGTATTAGCAAAACTTTAGCCTTTCCATTCTGTCTCCTTCTAAAGAAGCACCCCCCCCCCCCCTTCCCGTGTCAGTAAGTGTGTAGGTGACAGGCAAACCATTCAAGATCAAGTTCTCATGGTGGACTCATTGTACAATCCTGAAATGCCAACATTTAAAACCCAGTCTAAATGGGTTTTTTTTTTTTTTTGTTACACTATGAACATGTTTGATTGCGTGTATTTAGTCAAAACTGATGAATCTTCTGACGTAACCATAAATTAAGTACTATTTAGCTGTCTATGAACTCTACTGAATTGATAACAAAGAGCACCAAAGAGAAATTGTTGAGTTTTGTAGCTTTAGTTTGATAAAGTTTATGTACATCAACATTGATGGTGTTGTGTTGCTGATTGTCAACAAGTCTGAAGGGGGCACATGTGTTGTAGTATAGACAACTTTTTACGTTTGGCACATTTTTAAATCTTAGTGTTTCAGTTCAAATTACTCGATATTGTTTTGTTGATTAGTTCTCAGGCAAAGTTTTAAGTTAGGTGCAAACTGTATTGATATCTGTCTGACATGTGAAAGTTGTATTTTATCTTTATGTAGAGTGGCAATTCGTGTGTACAATGAAATGGGCCATGATACATCTGAATTCCAAGAATTCACAACGGCACAACGACTGTCGTGTAAGTTAGCTTGACTCATTTTTTGTCAGTCTAAGTTTTAGCTACAATTGCAAAGGTATGATGATTATAATCTACTGATTTAAAATGGGAAAGAATGCCAGCATCTCATTTTCTCAGTATTTTTTGATAGCAGAGCTTTATGGCTATTATCACAATCCTCATTTCATCATCATGCATCGTCATCATCATCTTACCCCAGGGTGGTGGTCCTCAATGTATTTTGTGAGTGACAAAGGACATTTCTGTTTTTGCATAAGAATCCTGACCCATCGAAATGACTGCATGAAATTTACCAGTATTGCAAGGCTTCTTTGTTCCCTTCAGAGGCAAACAAATCTATGGATGGTGATGTGTGTGTGTGTATGGGTGTTTTAGTGAGTGTGCATGCATACTTGCATAGGTATATAGGTTTCCTTACAAACACAATATCTCGAGGAGGGTAAAATTGATAGATCCCATACTAGGCCTGTTTATGCTCCCATATCTAGTAGATGATCCCTGTTGTTTTGAATGGAGGTCAGAGGTCATTCAAAGTCACCAGAGGTCGAACTGTAAGGACCTTTTACAGGAACCATCAACATATCTGTGATTGGCATGTGCATACCAGTATTGAGTAGTTCCTGTATGGTCTCTGCAGTATTTGGTGGAGGTTAAAAGGTCACTCAAGGTCACCAGAGGCCAAATAGAAAAACATTGTCAAACTGAACATTTTTTATGGATGATTCCTCAAGGAAGAAAACCTGCATAAAACTCATGCTTAGCATTAGACATATGGATGCCCCATATTGAGTACATAATTTCTGCTGTTTTTAGTGACAATCAAAGGTCATGGAGGTCCCCAGAGTTGAAGCTGTGAAAATCTTGTTAGGGGCTTGTTGAGGTGGTTCACATAATTTATGATTTTTTTCATACCTGTTGAGATTTACTCACATCTTTATGGAAATGGTCAAACTAAGAGATTCTGCACATCTGACACATGACTAAAAGGGCAATGATAGGGTAATTAATGATTAAAATCACAATTACAAATTGGTGACCAGACACTTTTTACCCTTGGTATTAATCATATGCAACCCCTGTCCACAAAAACTACAATTTCTCACATTTTCGTTAACTATAGGAAGTGATACCTTAGTAATGAGGCTAATTGGAAACATTGTCATGCAACGATTTCTTTCGAATGCATCACAAAATAAACGATACCAACTCAAGCCCCTAAGAGTATGATTTATCAAGCATGATACCTGTTTGAATCATATGTTCAACATGTAATGCCCAAAATTAAAAGCAAGAAGTTGATTCATAACATAACATAACAGGTTGAAGGGCAAAGGAGGGCTAAGGCCCCGTAAGATGCCCTGAATGAAGTCCATACAACCTTAACTGAAAACAAACAACCAACCAACACCAAACGAGCCCAGCACAATTAGATCCTACCACAGTTATGGAAGAACTTGTCAATGTTAACCTTAAAGCAGTGCACAGATGTAGAGTTAACTACCCACTCAGGCAGACTATTCCACTCGTTAACAACTCTTTGAGAGAAGCTGAACTTCCTAATGTCGAGCCTTGCAAAACACTTAGCTAGCTTCTTACAATGGCCTCGAACCCGAGAATTACTTTGAACCCTTAAATAATTGCAAGATGACAAAGGATTCCTTTCAGAGAGAAATTTGTACACCTGAAGCATGTCCCCCTAATCCTTCTCAACTCCAGGGTGGTAAGCCCAAGATGCTTAAGTCTAACATGATAAGGTAGGTGTTTCACCATGATCATTCTGAGATAATTGGTTAAATTTGATCTATGCCCTTGAATTCTGTTCCTTAGTGACAAGCAGCGATTCATATTTCTCTATGAAAATCTGTTAGTTTGAAAACACCGTAAGTCTAAAACTACATTTCAGTGGTAAGGAATCACTAAGCCTCATAGTTTTCAATCAAGGACCCTTTGTGAGTGATGAACAGAATGCTAATAATTTCATACGTCCAATTATGCATATTTCATTTCAAAAGCAAAATAGTTGTAAGTGAAGAAAATTCATAGTCATCCATTGTCAAAACTAAAAAATGGGGTGGTCATTTGTCACCAAAGCTCCCCAGTTACCAACCGTAGATGGAGTTTTCACTTGCTTTGTACTGTCTTGACGGTAATGACATACTTATGCCAGATGAAAACCATATGTGCATATGAAATGCTGAGAGGGTAAATAAATTGTCAGCTGCTTTCATATTACAAGAAGGGTGGTGACTGGTTATTTGAAATCATTTTTAGATTGATGAGTATCAACCACGGACTTCAATACATGGACAGAGGATTGTGCAATCAATACGGTCGCCACCGTTCGAGCAAATTTAGGCTAACCAAGATGGCCGCCGGGCTACTACCATATGCTCAATTTGACGATGAATCTGCAATATTTCAGACAAAATATCAGTATGAATGGAAGAACAATATCACAATCCTCCATTCTGTTTGATGAATTTGACCTGAGCTTGCATTCTTTCGAAAATATTACAAGTTTCTCACACAATTTGTCGATACTGAGCCACTTGAGCAAGTCCAAACTTTTACACATAAGACTATAGCAGGCAGCCATATTGTTAAGCGTATTCGCGTGCGTACACGGTGGCGACCATTTATGCATAGGACGTTAGTGCAATATGCTCTTTCCATGTATATAAGAAGTCCGTGGTATCAACATATCCATTGATTGCTATCAAAGAAGTTAAAGGGAAAATGCAGTCCCCCCAGTTTGATTTAGTTTAGCCTGTCATCCTAATTCAATCATATTTTTGTTACTTATTTGTTAAATTTATTCAGAATAACTCTTGGTCTGCTTTCAATATGAAATGTCTTTATACAGAAATTTAATGAAAAATACTTGTGAGTAAAATCAGCGGAGATCTGTAAGATTTAGCAGAGTTTTGAAAATAAACTTGGGGCAACTGCTTTCTTCCTTTAATCTGTGACGGTATCTTTAGGCTATCTTTGAGGACATACATGCATGGAGGCAGTACTTTCATAGAAAATATACCAACCATTTTTGGCACGTATGGAGATGTTTCATCACTCCCAAAGTACCGAAAAGGTGAAGGGCAATATTAATCTTCCCATTGGGCTCATGCTGTGGCCCACGTGATGGAGTGCATTCCCTCCTACCATGTTTAAGGTACTTCAGGGAAATCCAAATTTGCATGTAATGCCATTTTAGTTTGTAATAGATTTGGATTGCATTATGTAGGACTTAACATTCGATTCCATTGTCAGTGAAGAGTTACACTTATATCTCCTCTCTTTTATTCTCTAGTTTTTCAGCAGTACATCCTAATCGTTGTGGGTGGTGGTGTAGGCATTGTTTTACTGATTATTGTAATCATCGGCGTGATATTGTGTGCATGCCTTTGTCCTTGCTGCTCTTGCAGAGATGATGAGGATGAACGTGGATCTTCAAAACGGTAAGAAGCAACAAAAGCAGTGGTAAAACAGTTTGCTCATGTGTGTCATCTATTTGCTACGTATTCTGTAAAAATATGTAATTTGTGGTGTCGAAACATTGATTTGGAATTGCAAGGTGTCCTCTCTTAATTACCTCATAATTACGTTAGAAGACTAACTGCACTGTAGGCAGTTTGTCATTGAAAGAAGCATTTACAATTTAATGTCAGACATTAGCATATCTGTAGCCATCCAATCCTTTGAACAAAAAGTTCATTTTAAAAATGAAATACCTGCTTGGAGATTATCTTTTTAAGCTATATGATGCTGCTATCTTTTGTAAAATCACATCACATTAAACAATCAAAACTTCTCCCAGTGTTCCTAGTTTATGGGTTTGAGAATAGAATAGTTCTTTGTGATTACAGTATTCCAAAGAAGTTATTTTTCAAACTATTGATGGATTAAGTAAAATCATTTATAGGTTGTCAATAATCACATGACCATGAATCAAGCAATGAGTTGCTTTTGGAGAGGCATATAGTGGCAACTCTTTCCTTGTTCCACCTGGTTGTCATTAAGGTCATCTATTTTGACTAGCATTTGAAGATTTAATGAAGTTCAGAGTTATGAGGTGTATCATGAAAATTTCAATTGGCCTGCTACACTGAAAATAAGGTCTACAAGATTTGTCTGTTTGCTGTCATTTCCAATCACTTTCCTTGAAAATTAATATTTAGCTTCAATGTTTTCCAAAGCTTTTCAGAGTAGGTCAATAATATTTGGGGGATTGTAAGGATGAGTTTCCTCCACTGTAGCTTGCTAATTATGCTGAGGTTAGTGAAATATGACAGTAGGATGTAGTTTTATACCTCTTTTCATCATTTTGGCTTGTGTATAGTTAGGCCCCCTTACACACTAGTCTTTCTTTGTTCTACAGAGCTGAACAGTCATTTTGAATTTGTAACAGTTGTTCTTAATTTATTGTCATTGGCAAAGTTTTGATGGAAACATTGTTCCTTGTCATCCTACATCAATTGGGCATCAGTACTTCGGTTTGATTAAGGTTTACTTGGGGATTAAGGTGTAAATTGAAAAGTGTCTGACAAAAAGGGAGTGGATGCTCTCATCATCATTCTGAAGTGGATCATATAGGATTTACAAAAGTTTAATTGTGCTTCATATGCCCCTTAAATAGGAACTCCCTTCTTTGAGGTTTATTAGTTGTATATGCCTGTTGCACAGTGTATTCAGGACTATTTATTCACAAAAAAATTAGCTGTTTAAAACTTAAGTTTAATGCACAGGAGCTTAAATGTAATATGCTTCAGATGTTAACTCAAACCTGATAGTTTCTAAAGCTTTTATGGAAAGAGTGCATTCACTCTGTTTTACATGATTACCAGCTTACATTCCCATTCTTTACTATCAACTGAAGGATTGCTTCATAATAGGCTGGATTGTAGTTGGTTTAATAATATGTATTGTCTATTCATATTAAGGAGACGTCGACGACGTTATGATAGTGGCAGTGAATCAGAAAGTAGTGGAGACGGTATAGACAACATCAACTTAAATAATGCAACAGTTCTTGTGTACAACCCAGAAGACAGGAATTCATCAGCAGCGTCAATGGCTTCTCGCTTGGAAGGTGGAATTATTACCAGGTAAGGGACTTGCTTGCATAGAATCTATGTAAATATTATATTTTAGCAAGTATAAAGCTTTGTATAAGCTTGACAGTAGTAGCCTGTTTTACAACTGTTCATGTATAAAAAACAAACTTAACTGGTTTCTTTGCATCAATAAGTTCAAATTCCATGATTGTATCCTGGTTTAACTTAAGATGTTGCCAGTTTTGAAACATTTGGCTATAGTGTCTTTATATCATCTTTATGAAGAACAAATTGAAAGACTTCTGAAGTGTTTGTTTTGTTTAGTGCTAAAATGAATTTCATTTGTCAAGATGAATTTCATTTGTCAATGTTCTTTGGCCTTATTTGATTTATAAACTTTTTATGAATGTTTAATCTCACAAAAGCTGAAAGTAGTTGTTAATCTAGCACACATTTTACCTACTGAGGGATGGGTGGGTAGGTGAATATTTGGGCTGTTAATGTAAACAAAACTCCAGAAACACTTTCATACCTAATATTCTAGCAAAGGTGGAATACTAATTACCTAAAAGTTACATTTTCTGTGGATAAAGATACAGGTTAAAGATTCTGATAAAGTCTACTAGTTTATTTATTCCCTGTCATCAAAAAAAGCTTATTTCCAGAATCTTCCCCATCTTATGTTTCATGAAAGCTACACATTACTTGAAACTTTTCTGTGCCTTCTTCAGTTGAGTATTTGCATTCTCATTTACAGACCAGTTCCCATAAATGAATTTGCTGCCCATGTCGGGAGGCTAGGTGCTAACAACCAAGAAGGATTTGAACTGGAGTTTGAGGTAGGATATAGATTTGTGTATATTTAAATAAAGCCTTAATCCTGGAAAAATTTACCACTTCCTGTGTTACTTTAATCCTAGTATTAAACTCCTGGCTTTGTATTTATTTCAAACATGGCAGAAACCCTTTGCTTGTTTTTGTTTGCTTAGTTGTAACTGGATCTTGGTAGGGTTATAAGATTCAAAACATATGGGCTGTATATGAAATTTCTATTCACCACACTTTATAGTAATTTTACTTGATATGAAATTGACTATGGATGGCAACACGATCATATCGCAAAAATGCAAAATGGTAGAATTATATTCATGTTTTAAACACAAACTGTTTTAGTACAGATATTACCTTAATACTTTACCGCATAATTTAGCCCTTCTGATCACATTTTGGGATCTCATTGTAGGTCATTATATTGCATTAAAATGTATTGTATTGCAGTGATTTCACTGACTCGGGCACCCGGGTCAGTGACACACAACTTATTCATTTTGACGCACAGACACAAAACCTCTGGGGTCAAACTGACGCACAGTTTTTTCGCCCCAACAATCAGCAATGATAATGCAATTTTGCCAGTGCATTCATTGTGGAAATAAATTTACAAAATGTAGCACTTTCCAGTTCCCATATTGATTACCGACAGATTGAATATCATGTCTTACAAGAAAATGATAGTGGAAAAGCATCACAAATATAGAAAATAAACAAAACACAGGAATAAAGTTTGTTGTATTAAACTCAAATTTATTTTGACCCCTCCTCTTTTGAATTTGACTCTTGTAAATTTATTTTGAAGGGTCTGTGACTCCTGAAAAAAATGATGAGTGAAAATCCTGGTATTGTATTGGAAACATTTCAATTTTGACAGCTATTGATTCCAATGTTGGACATTGTCTACTTTTTAATTCTTATTTGGAAATTTTTCCTTTCCTCAGGGTTAAGCAGCAGAGTTGATGACTCGAGTCGCACTTTTTCTTGACTTGCAACTTGACTTGACTTGAGGAAAGGTGACTTGCAATTTGACTTGACTTTACTTAAAGAAAAATGAGGTGGTGACTTGACGGGGTGTGAGGGTCCTCATTAGGATGAAACCCCAATGCAACACTGTTAAACACAATTCCTGGCATCTGACAACCAAAATTAGCATGCAAATGGCAAACATTTTTGATAAAATCATTTTGTATAATGCAGTGTGACCCCCACAATTCCAGAATAGGGAACGCAGCAATGATCATTCATCAGTCAAATGGCCAAGGCACCAGGTCTTTTTACACACATTTAGAGATTACCCATTAACACATAAAAAAAATTTGACATATATGCAGCTGCGGTACCCATAAAACTGCAAAATGTTGAGTGACATCATGTTTTGGGAATATCCTCCTTATTTTAAAATGATCCCATTTGCAAAAGAACTTATCTTTTCTAATTTATGATGTTGAAAGCTACATAGCCTTAAGTAAGTGCTTTTAGCTTAAGTGATCCATAGATTGTCCTGAAAAGTTGTTGATTGGATTTTCTTCAGTATGGACAAAATATATTTCATAAATCGTCATAAAAAGAAGCACCATCCTGTGACTCGTTTTGACAAAAGTTTATGTTCGAGGCCCATCACCTGGTCTTTGTATTAAGACTGTATCTAGGATCTGTTTTCTGGTTTGTAGGCTTATTACACTTTTTATTTAAATATTATGACTTGTGACTTGACTTGAATGAAATTGACTTGTGACTCGACTTGCCTCGAAAGAAAATGACTTGTGACTTGACTTGAAGGCAGATGACTTTGAGACTTGATTTGACTTGAGCAAAAAAATGACTTGGTTACAACTCTGGTCAACAGAGTTGAAACCATGAAAAGTTGTAGTCAAGTTTTAACTTGTGTCCAAGAATACCTGCCCACAAACTAAAATGAGCTCTTTTTTAAAATATATATGCAGTTGTGCAGATGTATGTATGCATTTGTATAGGTAACTTTTGATCACGATATCGCAAGAGGTGAAACTGTGAAAGGGATGGTACCATAAAGTAGTCTGGCTTTAAGAACAGCTCTGTTTTTGGTGTATGCCAACCCAAGTCAGACCATCAAAACCTGTGAAAGTAGTTAGTCAAGAAGGTTAAAATGGTCAAATATCATAGTTGGTAGGTGGATCTGTCACATCTATGAGATATTCTTTGTTGTGTTTCTTGTTGGTCAAAGATCAAGTAAGGTCATTAGACCTTTGCCTCCAACTATGCAGAGATAATGTATAAGGAGGGAATACTTTGGCAGGGCATTCACTTGCTAGTTTGATATGTCATGTTAAATAATATCTTTCATGTGGGTGAAGGTAAGGGGTCAGGTGAATTTATTCTCGACCAAAATTAGTTAACCTTTAAACGCAAATTTCCTCATCCCAGACAGTTTCAACTCTCCTAACTAAGTTGAGGTCAACAAAAGTTATACGTCATACCTTTGTGAAAGCATATCTTAACTAACTCCCAGTCCTTCAAGGATTAAATTACATAATCAAATGCTCAAAACCTCAGTACATTTTGTAGCCTAATTTAATTCATACATTTACAATTGAAATCTGTTCATGGAAAGTGATAACATTTGTTTTAGTTGTGGAAATGTGCCAAGACCACATTAAGTAAAAACAATAGCCTACATTGAATTAAGTTCATCTTTAAAACTTTTTCTACAACTTAAGCAGGCTTCATGAAACCGACCCCTATGTAAGGACTAAAAAGGAGTTGTGTTTCTATCTTTTCTGATTTCCAGAGTTTGCATGACTTTGGTTTGGACCAGTCCACATCTGTAGCTGTCACAAAGGAAAATAAAGCCAAAAATCGATTTAGCAACATCCTACCCTGTAAGTTGTCAATTTTATCTCAAATTAGCTGATACTTTATAACAACCATGAATGATGATTGTGAAGAGACTGGCTTGAAGACATTCAAATATAGGATTATTGTTTCCTTTTGTTAGAAAACTTCAGCTGATTGCTGTGTTCTTCTTTCAGTTACTTTCATTTGGTCATAAGTAGCTAATTAGGAGACTTATTTTTGTGAGAATATTTCCTCACATTTTGAAGTCTGACATAGACTTAACCAACCACAGAGTTGGTACTGATACACGGAGCTGGATGTATGATAAAATGCCTGTGGTAAACTTATAATGGTTTTGTTTGCTTGGACAAGTCCATCTGCCTAAATTTGAAACAAATTTGGTTATTTATTTCCAGGTTTTATTTTTATTTCAGCCTTTCTTCTGATTTAATTTTTTTCACATGTATAATTTTCATTTACTGTTCCTTTTGGTTTTAAGTATGATCATTAAGGGCCTTTGGCCTCCTATCATTTAGTAGCCAGCCTCAACCATATGGAGATGTTCCGTTATGGAGAGGGTGGTGCTTCAAGGTAAATTCAAGGTAAAAAGTAAATCATGAAAGTAATTATTTCCACTTTTGATCTGTTTCCATTGTATGTACTGGGATGTATTGTTCTTGACGTGACATTTTATTCTTTTTCCAGATAATAATTCCCGTGTGGTGCTTCATGGAGATGAAGACTACATAAATGCCAGTTTCATCACCGTAAGTGTTCATTTTATTGTTGTAGTGTATGCAGTGGTTAGGGTATGGGTGTATGTATTGTTTCACATATGGTAATCAGAATGGGAATGGTACGGATACGAGGTACCAATCATCAAGGAGTAGGAGAATTGTCATGTATCGGTATCAGTGATGAAAGGAACGTACACTGTTATCAAATCTTTTGTATACATTGGTTAAGTTTAAGGTGCTGTGGTTAAGTTTGAAGTGATGAAACTTGGCAGTAAAGAGATGTGGGTTTCAGTCCCTCTTCTGGTCAAAGAAATTTTAGGGTTTCCCCCAAAAGCATCAGAAGTGGCCTTTCAAAAGAAACAAAATTTGATCTGAATTGTTGAATTATTTATCCACCTGACATGAAGTTGTAATTCATAAGCCATAGTTCCCTCCACATTTGCATTGCTTGGCATTGTAAAACAACTGCCCTTCAAGGCTTGGAAAAAGTAGTTAATAAAAATAGTTTGAAGAGAGTTGGTCATGGCATCTACAACAACACAATTAGTATTTGATGTGTAATGAAACCACGGTCTTTCTCAATTTACCGTCATACTGTCCAACCTTTTCGGTCCAAATGAAGGGCATTAACTTCAAAAAGAACTTTTCCTCAAAAGAAAATTCTCTTTGACCCCTGACTGATGTCTAAAAAACCATAGTTTTAAACTGGAAAATAGTGCGTGATTACACAAAATATCTGTCTTGCACATGCATTCTCTGTTGTGGTACACTTTTCTTCCCAGCATGCATTGTATATCGAAGTTTCCCAACTCGTCTATTATGCCATCTTTATCTAAACAAGTTGGAATCAATTGTGGTCATTACATCATAGCAATAGATTTCTCATTTTTGTTTAGACATTTTGCCTTGTTTTTGCTGTGTAACTGTTCTGCAGGAAGATCCTTCTCTAGGGTACAAAATAAGCAGAGCATTTAGTTCCCAAGTGATACACCCCTTGTTGAATTATAAAAGATTTTTCCCCATGGCACAGATTGTTCAAAGTTTTTACATTGATCTCTAAATTTTAGTAATGTGCTCTTGATCTAAACATTTACCTTTCTACTTTGCATTTGTACAGAAAGTATAATGAGAGAACATGAAACAATAAAGTTGTGTTGATTTCTGTGAACTCATCCAATGTACCTTACTGTATAGTGAGTTCCTCTGTAGTTACACTCATAGCTTTATTCATTCAACATATCTGCATAAATGAGCTTTTGTGTTGGCTTAGTAAATGTTGTTGAAATGGAAGTGGAACTGGGACTTATTTCAAAATAATATGTATGGGCTTGCCTTTTATATCTTTTTGCAGGGTTCTAGCAGACTGCATGAGTTCATTGCTACCCAAGGTCCTATGGAACACACTGTAAATGACTTTTGGCGGATGATTTGGGAGCAGCAAGTTCCCATTATTGTCATGATATGTGATATAGTGGAAGGTGGAAAGGTAATGTAAAATGTGTAACTCTTAATTTTACCAAGGAAGTATAAAGAGACTTTTCATGCAATATTTTAGTCGGGCTGTCACGATACAGCAGAATGGCATCCCATTATCACTGCCGAAGGTATCACAATACCAACCGATGAAAATTGAACCTGTGAATGTATTCAATTTAGAAACTTGATACATTTCAAACTCTTAATTGCTTGATTGTTTTTGTAACTAAGTTTACTCCTAGCTCTTCCTCTGGTTCAAACTTAAAAGAAGGTAAGGGTACTTTTCCAAGAAAGCTAAGCAGCCTTCACTGAGTTTAAATTGCTCATGGCCACATCTAGACACCACTGTGTGTGAACAGTTAGGAACACAGCTGACTGTGTAAGTCATCATTGATCAACCAGAGTGAAGCTGCAGTTTGAATTAATGTCAATCAAAGTGCAGTCACCAATTGTAATTCCTTAATATGTTTGGGGTGATAAGATAGCCTCTTTAAATGTTATGAGGTTGTCACTGTTGCACATATTTTTTAGAAAGGGCGAAGGTTTTTATAATCCATCGAGAAACTTTACTTGGAATCTTTATTAAAGTATACTTGTAAATTTTAGAATGCATCAATTTGTTTCCCACATTTGATATGTTTGTAACTTTTCTTTCATATTTTAATCCCCATAGACCAAGTGTGAGGAGTACTGGCCACCTCTTGCAGAACCAACTGCATGTGGGGAGATCAGAGTAACAATGCTCTCTGAGAAGCAAACAACTAAAGGCAAAGAACGAGAATTCAAGTTGGAAATTGTGAGTCATCATGAGATTTTCATGTTTTTGTGGTATTACTTCTGTAATACCTCCATCATATGACTTAAGACTCAGAATTTTGCTGACTGAAATGGAACTTTAAATCTTTTATGTTAGTAGCAATGTTATTTAGTGCAGCTTGTTTATAAATTGTATTATACACATTGGGTACTTCTTATTCTTTCTTCATGTGGCTATGGATCCCTCTGGTAGACCCCATTTTAGTGCCACATAACTGTAATCATATCTTTTTTTTGTCCAGAGTACATGTGCAAAATAGCCTAAGATGACAATATTTTAGTTCTTTCATTTCCTTGTATATTTGTGTTATCACACCTATCACACCTATTTCCCAGACTAAGATGTCAATTAATGTTTCAAACTTACAAAGAAGAGCAAGTAAAGTTTCTTATTACTATCAAATCCAACCCATCAAAGTACATTGGGGATGAGTGATTTACACAATGCAAGTAAAATAATTTCAAATAAACACCATATATGAGTATTTATGTGACCTTTGCTCTTATTCCACACAGGGAGAACACTCACGAACTGTAAGCCATTTCCAATTCTTGGGATGGCCAGACAAAGGGGTGCCATCAGACACCCAGTTTTTCACATTGTTTGTGAAAGACATCAGAAGTCGGATGAAGACACTCTCAGGTCCAGTCGTCATTCACTGCAGGTAAATTATATGTATACTTCTCAACATGATAGTGCATCAGTTTTGATGGTTATGTGATACATTTCAATTCATCATATCAGCAAATAATATTAAAATCTTTGGAGAGTAATGTGCATAATATTTTACATCAGCCAGGAAAAGACGGACTATTCCTTTCGTATCCTGTCATCTGTTTAGCTGTATAGTTTGAGAATTAATGTCAAGCAGTATCTCTGTTTAAGGAATAGCCATATAGTTTTACTGTCCTACTTAGAATTAGTGTGTAACATAAATCGGCCTGTACGATCTATTTGTGAAGTATACAGAATTTTGCATTTAGAGTCAGCCTGCACATAGGCAGTGTTTGTAGCAGACAACAGTGAATTTGAAGAGCTGTTTATTGTAGTCAGGACTTCAGCAAATGTCATCATCTGAAGCAGACACAGCTGTAGTGGGAGAATGGGTATGTGGCCCCATTCATGAGTACAAAAATGGGTACTAGGTCATGAGTATAAATATAGGTGCAGAAACTGGGAATCAAGGGGATACAGGTATGTATGATTATGGGTATGAGTACAGTTTTTGGAATTACAACAATCACAGTCATTTGTATGTGTGGAAGATGTTAGTTACAATATTGTTAATGTTAATGTTTGTTTAACCCAGTGATGGTGCAAGTCGTACTCGTGTCTTCATGGCCGGGTTCATGAGATACAACTATGGGTACCAGGTCATGAGTACTAGTATTGGTGCAGAAACTGGGACTCAGGGGGGTAAAGCTATGATTGTGGGTATGGGTATGGTTTTGGGAACAACAATCAGATTTTTCAACCACAGTCATTTGTACATGTGGAAGATATTAGTTACAATATTGTTATTGTTTGTGTTTGTTTAACCCAGTGATGGTGCAAGTCGTACTGGTGTCTTCATAGCCCTGGATAGTTTGATGCAAGGTCTGGCAAATCAAACAGAGACATTAGATGTCTATGGCATTGTTAGTCGTTTGCGTCAAGAACGCGTCAACATGGTGCTTTCAAAGGTATGGTTTTTCTCTCATTTTTAAATCCTGTTACTAATGATCAGTCATCTTCTGGGTGTAATCATCATTCTCAAAGGTCATTACAGGGTGGACATATGTGATTGCTTACCTCCATAGGTGTCCTGCATGTACTTTCTGCAGTCATGTATTTTGTTACTACCTGAACAAACACCAGTTTTAATAGTTATATTGAAAGAAACTACTTACAAGAACAGAGATGTATGTGGAAAGTAAGTTGGCAGTAGATTTGCTTACGAATGTAACTTTTGGAGAAAAAGTGAGCAATATTGTACTAATAATTTTCTTGTGGACATATGTAATCAATATTCAGCAAACTTGAATTCTTTTGGTAGTTGATTATACCAGTGGTTTCAATTAAAAATGTTTTGAAGGTTCCAGGTGACATTTGCAAAAAACATATAAAGAAGTCCATTGTGATTTCTTTGCTTGGCTATGCCATGTGAGTTTTGGCAAGGTTAACAAAATCATGAAAGTTAATCATGCTACAGCAACAGTAGGAATTGCCAGTAGCAGACTTTAATGATTGCAATGCATAATGGGAATGAGAGTACAACTAGTACCATGCTAAATAGAGTGCCTGCTTACTTAGTGCTATAGCACTGCTGCTGTATTATTTTACTCTCAGTTCACATGCCTTTTTAGTATGCGTGACATATTCATTGCAGTGTGCTATACTGACAGCTTCCTTGTGCGTTTGAAGCTTGGTATTGTCCAAATTATGCAGGCAAACTTCACCATTTGGATATTTCAAAAAGGGTGTGGAAATGTTTTCAGTACATTGCTTGTGTCATTACTGATGACTGATTTTCAATTATTTGTTTTATTTTCAGAATTATTACGTGTTCTTACATCAAGCTGTTCTTGACATTCTCCTTGCACAAGTTTCGGATTCCAATTGGAGCTATGGTCCTAGTACATGTAAGCTCCCCTTTCATTCATGACTTATGTACTTATCAATTGAGTGACTCACCTAACTAATCTTAGGTATGTCAGTCATTGCACATTTTAAGTGTGTACATTGATATACCCATCAGTGGCATCTGTTACTAACACTCTGTGGCACACTCCTGACTCACAAAAGTGATGCACAGTTCCGGTGGGGAGGGGGGAACTAGGGGCACCCATACCCTGGGTTGAAAAAAATTAAAGTTGCTGCACTATCTCATGAGTAGCTACAATTGGTGTTTGTCAAAACTGAAGTCATCCTCACCCCCATCCCAGTTAAAAAGCCTTGCATGCATGGGTGCAATTTGTATTTTTGACTGTCATGTAAGTCACTGAAATGTCTGACAATTTCTGTACACTACTGCACTGAGTGTAACAGCTGACTCACAATGACTCACCCATTTCAGAAATTAAGTGACTGACATATACAGTGACTGCACTTTTGACTGTTATGTAAATCCCTGAATTGTCTGACAATTTTCATACACTGCTGCACTGAGTGTAACAACTGACTCACAATGATTCACCCAGGTTAGCAATTAAGTGACTGACATATACAGTGACTGTCATGTGGGTCACTGCCCATGATATGTCTGACAATTTTCAAACACTTCTGTGAAACTGTGCTGAGTGTTACAGCTGACTTACTGTGGCTCACCCAGGTTAACAGTTAAGTGACTTACATCTGAAGTGAAGTGACTCATTTCTACCTAGCTTCAATGACTGATCATAGCGGTGCAGATATGTACATGTGAGTCACATCATTGTCAGTGACCCACCTTTGACTTATCATGTCTGGGGTGTAGTGAGGGTGAGTCATTCAATTGTTACATACATTATTAAAGACAATGTTATGTATGCTCAACATGTTTAAGTGTAAGAAGTAAGTTACAGATATGGTGTATCGATAGCAAAATGTATTGGCGTATTTTATATGCACATTGCTTTTTCCTAGAAATTTTTTTTTACTTCTCAGACTAGATGAACCCTCATGTCTTAAAGAGATAGCTCTTGATTGGTATTTCCTTTATTCCCAGCTAAGGTCCCAGTATGTACCTGCATTCCTTGTATCACATGAAAAACTTAACAATATCAATTTGATTACACTGTTACTGTGGAGGATGCTATATAATTATGTGCTGCAAATTTCCACAGGGGAGAACTTTACTGAGTGTCTTGGTATATTCTTGTGTGAGTTGAAAAAAGAAAAGCAACAAGGCATGCAATTACATTAATCCAAATATAAGTGTCTCAAAAAACGTCAAAAGTAATTCCACAACAAAAGGGCATATGGGCTTTGTACCATTGACTTGAAATTGCATACTAGCTAACCAATGTTGTCATTGCGTTTTTTTGTAACATTTGGTGTTAGATGCTTTTCTTTTCTCATTTTGCATCAGAAAGTGTCAATTTTTAATCAGATCAAAGTATGTTTTTCTGCTCTTGGAATGCTGACCTCATACTTAGTTGAAAATGGAATGTTTTAGGACTTAAATAAAAATTGGTATTAGTACTGTTTATATGTACAAACTATTTAAATTAAACTACTCCCACATGGGAAGAACATTTTTATAACATAAATTTTATGACATTCTGTCTCCCTTTCCTTTAAAACAGGAAGTAGTTAAATCATGCTCTAAAGTGTTGCTTTTTCAAATAGCAAATTGTGGACAAAATTTTTCGGCTTATCCTGTAGTGAAACCAAGAAAAGTTTTCCTTTAAAATTCAGTGACTAAAACCAACCTTTAAGTTCAGTTCTAACACAAAAGAGCAAGATAATAAACTTATATGTTATTAGGGGTGGGCAATTGACCTCTTCCATGTTACAAGTTAACTGTGACTTCTTTGAATGTGGTACAGGAGTAAATATTCAGGTTTCTCAAGGATAAACATAAATCAATTAATCAATCAATAAAGGAATTGGTGAAAGTTGAAACCTCTCTCAGCTTTGACCCACCTGGTGCCTGATATTCAGACTCATTGTGTGAGTGTAACATATTGAGTATTAACTGCAATACCTCAGTCAGGTTACAAATACAAGCACAAATTAAAATAAAGCTTAATTTACAACTGATCTGTACACATGATTGCAAAGGCATTCCAAAGAGTGCAGAAGTGAGCAAATGTCCCAGAGTGTGAGTAATCAGTGGCGTAGCTAGAGGGGGGGGGGGGGCATGGGGCGGTCTCACAAAGCCTCCGAAGGCCTCTGTCAGAAATTTCTAGTCTCTGTCGGATATTAATTAAAAACAATTCATTTCAAACACTTACAACACTTCTCATGTTTTTAAGCAGAATTACACATCGAAATGGTTACTGACTAGGCCTGGAAGTGTCATTTAAGGCAATCTCTGAGATACTTTAATCTATTTTTTTCTGTGCGCTACATGCCAGATGATGGTGGCACTATGCTTAGATAGTACATCAATACTTCAAGATAATAATCTGTTGGAAATTTTTTGCTTCTGCCCCTCCCCACTCTCCCCCCCCCACTCTCCCCCCCCCCCAAAAAAAAAATATCTAGCTATGCCACTGTGAGTAATGTATCTAATCAGCTGCTTAAGTGGAAAATAAATTGTTACCAGTAAATGTTTATCCAGGGAGAGGTCCCCAATATTTTAAACTGAGTCACCAATCACATGTAATGGTTAGTCACCAATCCTGTATAATTTAGCATGGGCCCCAAGGTCCCCAAACAGAGCCACAGGGACATTTCTTGGAAGGACTGTCAGTCCCTGTAATTACTCACAGTCTTCTACATGTTGCAGGTTCAAATGGTACCTTTCTCATCTCCTTGTACTCTTACTGTGAAATGTCTCTTTACATAATTACATACTGTGACACAGATAAATAAATCTCATTCTTATACACCCCTGCAGATTTAAAACTGAGTCTAATGTTGATTGACTGTAGGTCAGTGTGCTAAATTATACACATGTAGTATTGCATAGCACATGCTTCCTCACAGGCTGTGTAACTTTTCCTGAATGGTTCTAATGTATCATTTAACTGTTACGATGGTGTTGTACTGCACAGGGGAGTCCACCAAAGGGACATAAGGTGGTATGAAACTTAAATATTTATCTGAAGCACAAAGTTTATTAATTTCATTAAGAAGAGCAAATTTTGTTAGTGACATTTCAAAATTTTGCTTCAAAAAGATCAAATTATGTTCACCTTCTACTCTCAGTATTAACATACTTTTCTCCCTTTAGCACATCGATATGAATATGTGCCATTAGAGGACAGCGATTTGCTAGGTGCAGAGAGTACTCTGTAAGGGTTACTGAGTACCAAAGTGCTCTTGGAGGATTGTTGAGTACCCAGAACTCTTTGAGGATTACCAAGTATTGAGAACACTTTGACCAAGCACCAAGATACCAACCATCAGATGTGCCTTACTTCTCTGTAGCTTAAAAATTTGATTAAAGCAAGTGCATGACAGGGGAGGGATCCGGGAAGGGATGTGGGGGATATGTAGTCATGTTTTGTAAAATGTACTTTAGTTTGTCCACTAAAGTCTCTGATTTTTTCCTGAAAAAGCTGCTAAAAGCCCAAAGTAATTAAATCATGGGCTAGGAACAACTGCACAAAATCATGAACTAAACTATCAAAAATATTAAATGGGGGGGGGGGGGTAAGAGAGGAGGAGGAGGGGTACAGAGGATATGCAGTCATCTATTTTGTGAAGTGGACTATAGTTGTGATTTTCCTGAAAAAGCTGCTAAAAGCCCAAAGTAGTAAAATCATGGGGTAGGAACAACTGTGCAAAATCGTGGACTAAACCTATCACAAGTATTAAATGAAACTGGTCTCATAAATTCAACATAATGGAGACTTTATATGCCCCTTCATAAAAGTTTAGATGACATGTCAAAATAAAAATATTTTAATGAATACAGGATAATGTTTGTTATCTGTTTAGTGGATGATTTTGTATTTTTGGCAAGAGTAACATTAACTAGGTTTTGAAGATATTTAAAGATAACAGTTTTTCATTTCTCTGATACTGTAAGAATGACTGAGGTTTTCACTTTTCATGTTGTCTGGAGTCTTGCTGTATTTTAAATGTAAGCAGTAACTTTTGTACAAAGTTGGAGAGAATTTTATGAATGTATTTATATCATTTAACACCATTCATTTAGCTAGAATAAGGTACAAAGTTCTGGAAATGTTTATGATATGCCTTACTTTGTTTTCAAGGGTTTATGTCCTTATTATTAAGTCCAGTACTAAAACTGTAGTGTTTTGTACTTCAGCAGTGTCTTTCAAAAGTGCTTAAGTTTGTTATAAGAGTCCCTAGCATTATTCAAGAGATAGTTCCTTACACATTCAACCTTTTAAAAACAAAAAAGAAAATAGTTTTAAATGTTTTTTACCTAGATGTATTTCAAGGGTAAAACCATAACATACCCTGAACCTATCATTAAGAGAGGATTTGTATTACCTTTAAAAGATATTTAAAAGATCCGCTTTCAAATATATATATATGACTAGACTAATTTATCATTTTTTTCTTTAGCTTAAGTAAACTTTTCTTCTCATTAGCCATTTGTTCACAATTGATAGTTGCATACAGTGGTGGCACCAAGGGGGGTGCATTTTCCCTCAGTCAGAAGCTCTGCCCCCCAGATGCCCCCCACTCAGTTCCTGAAGTAAAGTGGCCTGACGAGAGGAATAGCCTAATACATTGAAATTATTTGGAATCTTTGCATTGGATGATGTATTATAAACCAAAATATACCTATCCTGAGGCTTAATATTTTACCAAGAGATATGCTAAAACCTCAGAGCTTTCGGGGCTTTTCCCCCTGGACCCCCATCAGGTGCTCTAAGGTGGACCCCTGGACTCCAACCACTTAAAGGTATAATGGTCTGGCGGGAGGAATAGCCTAATACATTAAAACTATTTGGAATCTTTGCATTTGATGATGCATTATGAACCAAAAATCTTCTTTCTGAGACATAATTTTTCACCCAGTGATATGCTAAAACCTGTTTCCAGGGGCTTCCCCCCCTGGACCTCCACCGTGGCTTTGCCCCTGGACCCCACCCACTAATGCTTGCGCTTCGTGCTCGATTTCGTGCTACACTCCAAAATTTTTGTGCCCCCCAATATTTTCTTTTGCCCTCCATTTGCCCCACTTTCAAAATCCTGGTGCCGCCACTGGTTGCATGGTGGGTGGGTGAAAATGGGATGGTTTGCTTTCTAAGAATTGCTTTGGCACTATTTGAAGAAACCTGATTATACCCTTTTGTATTGTTAGTTTTCATGCAACTTTTTTCAAACCGGTTTTCCTAAGTGCACTTTGTTTAAAGCTTTTTTGAATTAAATAGTATACTGCTCTATAAAAGAGGATGCTTATTCCTTGAAAGCTGTTTTGTTGTAGAAATAAATCAAACCATGAAATGGATGGAAAGCAATCAGTCCAAGATCTGGATGGATCTCTAGGATCATGTCAGATGATTGTGTTGTAATTCTTTATACTGAGTTTTTCTACAGCTCTCATACAAGCATATCACAGCCACTTGTAATTCATAACTGTGTTCAAGTTGCTTCTCTTATGAATGTTGGCTTTCTTTTTTATCTCCTTGTAATGGGTTACTTGGGTATACTTTACACAGCTGTTGACTTCTGTACAAAAAGAATTTTGAAATACAAGGCAAAGCAATAAATGAATGACATGCTCAAAACTTTCTTTTCTTTTGTAGAATCTGTTAAAGGGAAATATTGTGTTTAAAATGCACCAACACGGCATACAAAGGAAATACCTTAAACCATTATCAAACCATTCAGTCTCACCAATAGACTCTAGTGATAGCTTTACTTCCTCAAAGCAGGGAGCTGATATTTGGATGGAGATACATCGCTTTGAAGTGGGGTTTGTGCCGCCAAGGTCACTCAGTAATCCACCTGTTGTATCATTCTTGACATTTCTATAAGACTTTACACGGGATTAGGAAGTTAACACAAAAGGGATTTGTCGTCTGCTACATCTGCAGTAAGACTTGGGGTTTTCATCCATTGCCACAACATTGCCAGTCGTCAGGGAAATAATACAAAAATTGCACCTTTCGACGCTCGGCGACGCGTATGACAGTACGTCAGTTAGGTTTTACATCGAAATATGAACAAGAATCTATATCTGGTTATTTCAGGAAACTTCAGGAAACTTTTCTATTGTTGTAACAAAAGTTAGACTTCTGCCTCATCAACTGATTTGCATGCGGTATCTTGTAAAGCAACGTGCTAGCTGCATTCTTCTATTTCAAATAAACAGCGTTTCGAGTTTAATATCACCTGCTCTAAACCTGTTGGCGGTGCAAACCTACACATCAAAGAATTGTTCTGCGCAGGCCACTTGTTAAAGGATTACGTGTTTTGAATGATGTTGCTAGGTGAATGATATCAAATTGGAGCCAGCAAACAATGGAAAGAAATTCCCCTGCGCCAAACAAAAGGTTTATCGTTGATAATCTCACCTCGATTTAGTGGGTCTTAAAGTATTTACATAAATTAAAGTGTTCGATAGATCTCCATCCAAATAACAGCTCCCTGCTCAAAGTACTATACATTACAAGAGTAACGGATGTTGCATCATTTGAATTTTGAAAGTTTGGGCGAACAAATTACTTTTGTGCAACAAATAACTGATTTACTTACTGTGAGAGACTTATTTCTTGAAAAGAAAGTACCATACTACCTTATTTTGAATTGTCTACCATTCTGTATCTGTTGATATTGGTTTAAAAAATATGAAAATATTCCACAAAACAAACACAGTATTTCCCTTTAAGTATACCAGGAAGCCTGTTTACAGTTTTTATACAAGTGAGTTCAGGCATGAACTATTATTTCTTTGCTGTCCTTCATTAAAAAGCAAAGCATGACATGAAAGTAAAAACCACAAGAAAGTGCATATAATGTGACAAAACAAATTTATTTACAAATTTTACATGGTTGCAAAAACATTAAGGAGGAAATGTCCTAAGACTCAATTATGCACAAAAAGAAGTTACCACTTTTCCATCATTTCTTAAAAAAATGTGTAGAAAATCATAAACTTTCACTCAGATTGCTTCCTAATTCCACCATTACTAAAAGCATTCAACAAAAGGCAAACATGCCCAAGGACTGTTACCAGTAATGCACAGAAAACTTTTGTCTGTTTTCTCAACTTTTAATCCACATTGACAGAAAAATATGCAGCACCAAGTTCCCCACTGGCCAAATAATGATGACTTCTATCATGTATATAATTCAAAAAAACAAAAATTATTTTCAGAAATTCAACACAACTGTCAAAGGGTAATGACTTGTATGTCAAGCTTTACATGGTAAGAACCAAACTTTGCAAAGGAGTATAAAAAAGTGTGAGATCTACATACTGTAGTGAAAGTATTGTGCCATTCATATGAGCATGAACCCTCTGGGTATGGATTAAAGGTCATCCAAATACATGCACAGTTTACTTGAAAATAGTCACACAACCTTTCTTCTGGGAAGTCTGCATGTGTTCAGTTTTCCTGGTTTAGAAATGCCATTTTGTTATCATAGCATGAAACAATCAGCACCATTTTAACAGTACTAAGTACTCTCATAACCTCACAACAAGTATTGTAGAAGATAAAACTTGCTTTGTTGTGAGCATATCAGCAATATATACAACCTCTGAAAATGAATACAAGTAGTAACCCATTATTGTAAGTACAAAATCTACATTCAGGTCAGAAACTTTCAAACTTGCAAGAAGGGTTCTGATGACAGGAGTACCAAAGTGTGAACATAAACATGTTTCTGCTGCAAGGGGGTGAGGGTGGTGCATGTATCTGCTGTAAGATTCTTTGCCACCACAGACTGTAAATGGTACACCCAGTCCGAGACCTTGTTGCAACAACAATAAACACTCTAATGGCTAGGGGTGCACCAGATTTGGAATTCTGAAATCCGGCCGGAACCGGATTTGCCGGATTTACACAAAAATTCTGGCCGGATTTGCCGGGTTTAGTCAAATGAAAGAACCAGAACCTGCTAGGTGGGGTTATGTCTATTTTTGTTTCTATGTGAATAGAATTTTGGCATTTTTATTGGTAATAGAACCAAGTAGCCTATAAATCTTTACTATTATTAGGCTATCTTGGTAATTTGCCCACACAGAAACTGTGGAATTCAAGTCTTTTTTGATTTCTGTGATTGAAAGGTGACATGTCTACATGGTAAATTGACAAAATGGCAAAATGTTTATACCAACCCTATCATTAGTATAGATGAGGCATTGGTATTTTGGGGAGGGGGTTACAAATTGTTCATTACTGAATCATACATTTCTTATGTTTACCTTGATGTATTCTCTGAATTCTAAGGGGGCTAGAAATTGAAAATATGGAACCAATTAAGCCTTCAACAGTACAACTCTTCAACTCTATTACAGGGCTATATTGACATTCAACTCCATTCCCCTTGCACCTTACAAAAACTGAGAAATGTACTTGCTTTTTCTTCTAGTACAGACCAACTAAGCTAGGAGTCAATATTACTTTGGGGGGAGGGGGCGTTGGGGTGGAGGGATAGGCACACCTTATTTCCCTATGCTTTTAGTTGTTTTCTTTTAATTCTGGGCAGATCTGCTGAGTTAGGATTCAACATCTCCAAGGGGGGGGGGGGGGGGGGGAGGTTGGCACACCTTATTTCCCTATGCTTTCATTTCTTTTAATTCATGCAACATGCTGAAAATTAGCAAATGTTTGGTTGTCTCTCCATGCAAATCAGGGGACAAAAAGTAAGTTCAAAAGAAAATATATGTTTTTATTAATTCTTTCATAACATTGGCATTCATTATCCATTTGGAATGTACTATGCATCACTTTGAAATGGAATCAATTACAATTCTTAAGGTGATATTCGGTGCAGGTTTTAAACTTTGGTTAGGAAGATTTTCATTATAAAATCTATGGTATTCAAAGTGGGGGTAACCATGCAAAATACATATAACAGTGTGGGGGTCAGAAATTTGCTGATGGGCAATTTAATTGGTAGGAATTATCTCGGGAAGTGATCCAGTTGTCCAAGAACCATACAATATAGGGCTATGCTGTGTAAATGTGAAATATTCTCAATATTCTCACTGTATCAATCATTGGCATTATATTTCATCAGTTTTTAATCCTTGATTTGTAAAACTGCTTTTATAGTCAAGGAATTAATGCAGTAAGTCTCTTGGCTTAAGGTTAATTTTTTTACTGTTTTTAAATTACAAGAAACGGTACTACAGTAATGTAATGTGGTTTCGTAACATTTGTTAATCTAGTTACACTAACATGTATTTTAGATATTCACATCATTTTATATGTATTTTATCATATATATTAGACATACTTTATGCACTGAAGCTTGAGAAAGTACCACTTCAGTTTGCTATACTTTGTGTGATGCTACATTTCTGAACTTTCAAGATATGTACCCACTATTGCATTATTCAAGGACTGTTTGACACAGTAATATGTTTAAACACATAGGATTTCAATACTTCTATTTGGTAAACATTTCAATTTGATTTGCTTTGGTTTGATTCATTGACACTTTCAACTGTTTAACAAACTACATCACTCCTACTTGTGAGTAACTTTATATCTATGCAGCATGCCTACTTCTCTTTACTAAGTTGGGGGTGACAAAGTCCTTGAGCATGTTGAAAGTTTGTAACTAGTAATAAACCCTATCATTAAATATTATTATTTAAAGCACACTGCAGTCCTGGTCTATGCATTTTATTATATCTAATTAAGACTTGCTGGAAATTAAGTTGTGAGTTGTATTGTATAGCTTACCTACAAATCCTGCAAATCCGGCCGGATTTAACAAAAAATCCGGCCGGATGCCGGATTTGGAAAAATCCTCAAATCCGGCCGGAATTCCGGCCGGATTTGAAATCCGGTACACCCCTACTAATGGCAGCACCAGGGTTGGGAAAAAGGAAGAGGAGGAGGGGCAGAAAAGATATTATAGGAAAAACAAATAGCATATCAGCCGTAATTTTTGCTTTCTTGCAGGGTTCCATAGTATACTTCACCATTATCTTGTGCACAAGCTACACTTGACACGCACAGAATTTCCACTCCTGATTACAAAGGTTTTCTATTCCTAAAAAGTAATAAATCTCTCAGTGCCTATCACAAAAGAATGCCCTTAGTACAGTGGTTTTTAAAACAGAATAACATTTAGAAATGTCTTGTTGAGTCCCTTTTTCTACATTTCAGACTTTACTTTTTCTGTCATGTTTACTTATGATGTAGATGTGAAACAGAAAATTCTCTACTAAAAGGTCAAAATTTAATGGCTTCTGTTGAAATTTTAACCATTTTTCATGTTACCAAATGAATTTATTATTTACAGCTAATAGAAAGGTACAGTGTTAACAAAGTACTCCATCATTATTCACACTTGTACTTGGCTTTAGTCTGACATGTATCAACACCACCGATGTCAAGCAACATCATTTTGGAGGATAAACAGTGAAGAACACTGCACACACAATACAGACTTCACACACACTTATTCAACTTATGCCAGTATCTGACCAAAACAAAACCAGCTGTCTGCATCTGTTGCTGTAGGATGAAATGATGTGCATTTCCCTCCATTAGAGGGCACACTTTCTGTTCTGTGACATCATATGTGTAAGGTCTGTAAAAGCTTTTGGTTCTTTCTGCACAGCAATGTCAGTCTGACCTTGTGTTCCTCCTCTCTCTAATGCTCTTTATACAACTGTCATAGTGTAAGTGCCACTGAATGCCTCATAGAGGTGAGGGGCAGGCTCTCTTATGGAGGCCATTAAGCACAGGTCCCTAAAGGACCTCAACAGAGAAAGACGAGGGTATGAATTTTGGGCACCATCATGCATGGAATAATGGAATAGTAACAATTCCATTCATTTCATGAGGTTTGACCTTCGTACTTTTGACAGTTATACAAGTTAGTGATTCAGAAATTATTTCAGTTTCATTCAGAATATCTTTCTCAAAGGTGGTTCCCCATCTCCACTGTCACAGGGACATTGTTTGATGCCGGTCCCCGGAGACAGTAACCACCATACGAAGTAACACAGCACCATGCTTTGTAATTGCTCTCCTCATACACTTCAAAATAGATGAGTCCTGATTTACAATCCATTGGTCTTGGGTCCATGGGCAATGTTTGATAACCCATGGGTCCTGTCCCCAGACAGAGAGACCTGAGAGCTGAGACTTTTAATAACTGCTCTTTCACTCTGTCAAGATTCTTCACCACCTGGGTCTTACAACTTCCAGGATGCTTTTTTGGCTTGGCATGGTTCCCTCCTTCATGTCAGCCTGGTTTGGTACTATTTTTTCTCCCTCACCCTGTGGCTGGTTTTGTGGTTTCTCCTCTCATTTGATTGATTAGGTCCTGGTTAACTAAGAAAATGAATCTCAGGCCAGCAATCTAAAACAGAGGAAAAGTATGTACGTGAAATTATTTTCCTGTATACGTACAACATGGAACACTTCCATCTAAGCAAAATTCAATAAACCATTATGTACGTCTAAAGTGGGTTGTTTGGATCCAGAAAAGGGATGCAAATACCCTAAGACGTTCAGCTGCTGATGATATCCAGTGATTCAGTTTTCCACACAACTCAGGTTTACTTTGTAAAAGCGAGTACATCCTAACTAGCATGAAATAAATCAGTATGTCTGATGACAGATATATAAAGAAAAAGGCAAATTAATTATGTTTTTCCCGCCCGATTCATTTTTTACTCTCTGCTTCTAGCTGGTTGAGTAACATTGCCGTACAGTACAGACACATATTCATAGAACCCAGGATTACCAGAGTGTCGACAGTTATATTCTCAGGTCCATAACAAGGGTCCAAATATAAGCTGTGGTAAGGTTGTCCTTTGTCCCACACACCAAACAGGTTAGGGACATACTGTTCTAAAGATGACAAATTTTCTTCCAGAAAGAGACAAAAAAAAATGCACCAGACTAATATATTTCCAGTTACTATGGTGAACACTTCTATGCCTGCCATCAAAACAAGTTGATGATTAGAGTCTTGGTGGAAGGTTATCAAGATGGGAAAAATGCAGGGCTGGAAAAAGTTACATATCCTGGGAAGCAAGAAACTAATATTTCTATTTACTCTCTGTAATCTGAAATCAGTGCTGGATGGAAATGGCACTTTCTGAGCTTAGTGGTGGTCGGTATTTCTGCATCCTGGTTGGGCCCAGGTGGAGCCAGCCAGCAGAGGCAGATCACCAATAGAACATACTGTAAATTAGGCTAGGGCAAGTTTACTCCAGAATCATGACTAGCAACTAATTCTAAGGTAGGTACTGCACTATAATGATATCTCTTTACTTCGTTTTCCACAATGGTAAAACTGGTGTCCAATTTACTTTTAAACACTGGCAATATATTTTGACAACCCACAGTGACAACCTGATGAAACGTAGTACCTACGTCAATGAATAGCAACACATTACAGAGCTGACTACACAATTATACATGAGGGAAGTACTGAGAATGAGAGCATCTATTGAGTTGTAGTGTAAAGGTGGCAATTTCATCATCATAGTGTAAATTGGTTAAAAAGAGTCCATTCATAGTAATACCCTTCAGGACCAGAGTATACATCTGCAAACTTATGGAAGTCCCCCTAGCCTACTGTACATCAGGGATAGCTATGAGCTATATTTTAATAATACATACCTCCACCACTGCATTATTGTTAAGTTTACACCTCTGATTATTAGCTACTGGTTTCCCATCTACATAGATTGGTCGTTTGCCTTCGTTAGCAATGTAGAAATCACCGTTGTTCTTAAGCTTGATAAGTCCTTGTTTACGGGAGACTTTGGATGCAGGGCCCTCCAAGGCTAGGTCAACATCAATCTGGTTATCTTTGGATGACCTTCCCAAAGTAATCTGAGGAAACATAACAGAAAACCGATTAACAAAATTTGCCTTGCTTTGCTATCGCTGAAAACATTTCACAACCAAAATGTAGTCGTTACACAATGCAATGATTTCACACCGTATCCACACGTTTTGTTTTTTTTATGTGTCACATATGTGTCTCGAGACATACATGTTTTGCATGATATTATGTCTCAAGGTTAGGTGCTGGGGTTAGAGACATGAAATTAAAGGTCAGGGTTTGGTCTCATGATTTATTTATATCATGCATGATACCACGCTGAGGATTGGGTGGATTTCTTTTTGACATGAATAATTACATGGGTGAACATTCATTAGAATGTGAGATGGCAGGCAAAGATGAGTGCTACAGGTTCAAATACCACCAGCTGATACTCTATAATTAATCACATCTATACCACACATGGCTACAATCATGTCATGTTTATACTTGATATTAGTGATATATATAAAAGAATAAATTGCCCTTAATGGGAGCCAGTGGTTTACAACACTGCATCTATCAAATATTACCACTAAATTATCACCGGCAAAATTTCAGGTCAGTTCTCCTTACAAAGCCTGTTTTTCAGGCAATGTAAAACTATTTCAAAGGATTTAATCTGGATTTAATTAAAGAACAAGGAATTCATGAAGGTGAGTAACAACACACATTTGCATCAATCCAAGTGTTCTTCAACAGATAATCATGTTTGATAAGAAAGCTTCAGTAAGCATACAATCCCAACATAACATTGCTCTGACTTCAACACAGATTGCATCCAGAAGAAATCAAAGAACATTACTAACTCAATAGCACAATAAAATCTTCTAGAAAACAAAACTTGTAGGTAACCCTAGCACCAGGGATTTTGCAGCGGGTGAATCAGGGCAGGAAGAATTATGGAGGGGATGGACAGTATATTAGCTGCATAGATTGTTTCATATTTTAGGGAATAAAAGGGGGCACAAGTGCAAGGAAGATGGAGCAAGTAACCATGTTCCCCTTCCTTGCAACTGGCACTGCATGTAAGTAGAGATGAAGAATTTCACATACCTCTTTTGACCTCATCAAATAACGTACAAGTCTCCCTCTTAGGACTGCTAGAGTCTGGCTGTCAAATTCTTGAGTTGAAACTCCTTCAAGAGAATTGAAAATTAAGACAAAAAAAGTTCTAATTTAATAATTTACAGAATTTTCATTAGTACTTTCAACTGCACACAACTTGATACACAAAGGGTAGCACCTTTAATTATTATGCCTGATCAATTTGTTAAAATTAACATTCTTTGCACACTTTCAGTGTACAATGCTTTAGGCCTACTCTTAAAAGACTTATACACACACTTCACACTGCAATTTAAGCAGGTCCTTTTGATTTAAGATACAGCTTATTTTCTATGGTACAATGTCATGACACAACTGTTCATGATTTGTTTTCACTTCATGACACTAAATTTCTTATAAACCACAAAATTGTCATGAAAGGAAGCCAAAGAAATTAGAAAAAGTTACTAGTACAACTTTTCTTTTCATTGTCAGTTGTATTTTGAAAAGAAGTATGTACACAGTCTCAAACAAACTTCTCTTCAAATTTCTCTAACTGCCATCAGATGGGAAACCATGTTCACCTCAACATCATGTTAAAACATTAATAGATTTTAAACAATAACTTCCTTCTACAAAGATCCAACATACTACCATAATTCTCCACACACCCCTCTTCCTCCTTTAACCCTTCCCCCTTCCACAACCCTTTCCCCTTTCAAACAACTTGCATCTAGGGGAAGTCCACTTCTACTTTGAACAACACATACTATTCCACTGCTGCTTTAAAGGAAAATGTAAATTCTCAGTAGATTCAGATACAAAATTTTGTCCTTTAACTTGTCTATTCATCTCATGTTTTATTTTTCTAACTTACCAGTCACATTTTCAACCATCACAGTCCATTTTGGAATCTCATTCTCCAGCTGCTGAATCTGTCTTTTCTGTCTTCTGTCAAATTGATCCAATTCTGTAAGACAAATCATTAAATTTATCAATTAAGAGGGCTGCTACTAGCTCTGGAATGTAAAGGAAGGAGAACAGAGCTAAATCAGAGCAATCTACATATAATGGCTACGATTTCTAATCACAAGGTAGGATTCATTCACACAAGTATAGGTTTTTGTCCTTTAAAAGGTGAAAGCAAGTACAAAACAGTCTCCTTGGTTAGGTAAGGTGAGCTGCTTTGTACTGTATTCTTTGTGTTGCAAAGTCTTAAAAGTTACCAAGGTGAGTGTATTCTATATTCACATTTGAAGTGTGTTACAGCTGATCTAAATAACAATTAAATCAAATAAAGGCATGCTCAAGAGATTACTTGTCTTAAAAACTAATGCCTAAAGTACAAGGAATCAGTTTATTTCAGGGCTTACACACATTTCTACACAAAACTGGTTTCTGTTACAATTAAAAATGATTGTTAAGTTTATTCTTTGTTAACTACTCGTCCTTCTGAAACCTCAAATTCCAACACCTGTATGGTAAGAACCATTGGTGTCAGGATTTAGGGGAGTTGGAACATACAAGTGTCCAAACATTGAGTGTCAGATCATAGACATCTCAGAACCAAGAAGCATCTAAACATAGAAGTGGGAAAACACAGAGGTGTAACTATTACTACTTTTGCACAATTATGAGATACAAAGCAACCATTCATAAATCAAATCATACAACACAGTTGTAAACTATATTCCACCTTTAGCGAGACATGCTAACTGTCAAAAGGTACAAGAAAACCATATCAACAAATATATCCCCCATTTGAATTATCAATAAGATTGAAGAAATCACCTTGCTCAAGAATATCATCCCTTGGATCTCTGGAAGGAAAAGAGACATAAAAATAAGAATGTTATGGTAAGTGGAGTAAAGACTCCCCTGGAGCTAAACACCATCTTTGTGCTCTCTTCAAACCTCCACTCATTGGTGTTCGATTTTAAGGAATTAGCAATGGTTGTCCAAACGACTACCACATTGTAAAATTTGGTTGTCCTGCTCAAAATAAGGTAGTTCCAAGTGTAACCATTTTCACAAGTTCACAACCATGGAACTGAAAACGCCCCATTATCACCAGCCTTGTCTCATGGCGTGCATTGCCGTACATTGTGGACACAGTTAATGGTATGATGTTCGCATTGCAGGTTAATAATTAAACATCTCTAGATTGAAAGCACTGCACAGGACTACAAATTCGTAGCTTGCACAAAGGAATTCAGCTTCTCTGTGTACAGTGCAGGCCTAGTGGCCTGCTAGTGGAGTTTGTACAGGGCACATATTTTGGCTTGATAGTGCTACGCACATTTCGATAAAGTGACTGTGCGGGAAGTTGTGGTGAACGTGCATAATCACTGCACTTTTCTGCAAATCTTTTGATGCAGTTAAGTTTTTAAAGTTCCTTGCTTGTGCAATTCATCGAGCTGCTAAATGTAAACATCACATCACTTTCCTCAAAAGATTTGGTTGTCCCAACGGACAACCTTACACACCTGTTTTTGCAAAATCTGGTAGTCCTGCAGAATTTCTGGTTGTCTCGGGCGACAGGACTACCCTTAAAATCGAACACTGCTCGTATATCCATAGAAACAAAGTGGTTACTGGTTTTTAAATTCTTCAGACATGGGGGGCTGTTACTATATAACAGTTAGCAACTACAAAAGTTGGAAAACATTTAAAGTGGATACTCATTACAACTTCACTGTGTGTGGATCCCAATTCAACATTTTAACTCAAATTTAGACTCTTTCCAAACAAAAGTCATTTCAAATGGGGAAACTGCACATCACGTAAGGATGTAAACCCCACCTTAAAGGGATAGACCTACACATGTCCTGACTGCTACTGCTTCAAATGCCACTACCTTTATCCATTTGCCCATAACACTGGTCAAATTCTAATTTGCAAGATACAACATGTTACAGTGCACCATAAAGAATTGGAGAAGAGGAAAAGCCATATTCTGGGTCAGGAAGTAGCTTGTGTTACACTATGCAAGTTGTAGATTTCACAGGCCAGAATGTTCAATTGGGGGAACATAGAGCTTGCACCAAATGGGGGACGAATTGCACAGATCTTAAGTAAAGGTCTGTCTTGAAACCATACATATGAAAACAATGGGTAAGGAGAAAACTCAAAGTAAACCCCACCAACTTTTCTCACCAATCATTTATCATTTCAATCTCACAGAACTCTAGAAATCCTTCAAACTTCCTTTATATAATGTATCGTCTCCATGAGTCTCCCAGGGCAAGATACCATTGGCGTACAAATGTATCTCTTTCAACAATTTTTCCTTCAGCATTTTGAGGAAACTCATCAAAATTTGGACAGAGAAATACTGTGATGTGTGCCTCTTTAACTTCCCTAACAAACTTTCAAATCCCTTTGCTTCCCTCTGGAAAGGGTGAGTCTTCAAAACGTAGACTCTCCTTATATTTCAAAACTGCACATACCCCCAGTGGCAACACCATGGGAAAGGGAACATCAAGAAAGGGGCCTTCCCCACTTAAGGAGAATAAGCAGTTGCCCCAAAATTATTTTGTGACGTTGGCTAAATTTTATATTTCTATTATACATATCTTTAATGCTGTACCCAAAGATAAATATTGAAAAAAGGTTAAGTAAGGAGTTCTTCTGCATGAATTTAGCAATTTTGTAACAAACATAATTTCACATGATAAAAAAGAGCCATTCATGAATTAGGACACCAGGCTATACTTATTCTTATTGGGGTGACTGTATATTCCCTTTAAGCCTTTCCCTGTGCTCACTTCCCAAACTTCAAGCAATTACGCCGCTAATAAGCTATTGCCATACCAACACAATTTCTACTCTTCCCCCCTACCAACACAGCCCTGCGGCAACCACTGCAAATTCCTACCCTGTCCTGACTGTGGGAAACAAATTGAAGGCTTACTGCAGCTGAGTGTCATCTAATGTGTCTTCTGCATCAGAAAAGTTAAGAACATGGTCTCCTTTTGGCATTGGTTGGACTGTGAATAAAGAGAAGACAACAAATAGTATATTATCAAGGGATAGTGTTGGTACTTGAGCAGAAAAACAGAATAAAGTGGGCAAATTTCACATATTTTTTACACAGAGAGGAAAGAAGTTTCCACCCACTGTAATGCTCTAGTAATACTTAGTGGAGGTACTTCACTATGCTACATCTGGACATCATTTGAAGATACTCTATGCAAGGTGGCTCACCTATTCCTGACATCACCATGTAGTGTACATTTTTCAGTTCATTACAATGCTTAACATGGCAGATGCCACTGACAGCAAAAAGCTATGGCACCTTGGCCAATGCAGATGGTGATGTTGGCCACAATTCCCTTCAAAAACATATCCATGCAATGATGAAAATGGCCACAATTACCATTCCTATGATTCAGTCCTACTGTGCAGTTTCTGAAGCTTATGTCAAGCCCTGGGTTTGTCACATGGAGCAAGTTAAATAGAAACAGACATCTGTTCTATATGCATTGATATTGGGGAAGAATTTGCAATAGTTTAAATGTACAGTTTACTTGTATGCATTACTTGCTGGCAAGAAATTTATAAAAATTATCACTAACGGTGAGTAAGACATCCTTTACGAGGAAATCATGAATATGATACCATGGGCCAGATTCACAAAGACTATTTACCCACAAAAATTTGCGTAAGTCAGACTTACGATGCATATCTTGCTCAGTCGGTATTCATAAAGAGAAAAGTTCATAAAATATTTTGCGGAACTTTACACAAGCTTTAGAGGTGTTATAAGTACCAAAAGCCATAGTAACACATATAGAAGCACACGTTGCACATAGTTGTGTTGAGCGTGGGATCCCGTGTGTAGCCACAGAAGACTGTGCGCATTGTTTCAACAATAACAGTCAATGTGATTGGCTCAAAATGTGACAAAGCAAGATTCAACCACACACATAATTGGCTCATGTGCATGTATTGCAGTTACGCAGCGTATCTTTGCAAACTGCAGTTCTTTTTGTGAATACCACTTACGAAAGTTCTTACGCAATTGGTAAGTATTTTGACTTATGCAAGAACTTACGCAAATGTTGGTGAATCCCACCCCCCATCTTCATCTTTTTGAAAAGCAAAAATGACAGAAGCATCTTGAAGTGAGAAATGAAACTTTGTGTCATATGATACTTCCAGTCAGGGACTAATTAAGGGCTCGAAGTTTGCATACAAGCTCCTTTGCATAAAATTGTTGAAATCCCCAGAATTTTGCAGACAAAATATAGCCACACACTTTGGCATTTGTGCATCCACTTAACCATCATGTATAGCGAACTGGGATGTACTACTGTACACATCATTGCCTGACTGGAAGAGAGCAAAGTGGTTTAGAAATAATAATAATGCTACCCAACTTGTATCATCTACACTACTGGTTCTTACAACTGTTTGGCTTTTAGCAAACAAACTATACAGCTTAAATATCACATGAATTCACCTGAATTTGAGGTGACACACATATATCATTCTTTTCAATCAATGACTCATCCTATGTTTTTCTAAATGAGTTGTTTCATTTATGAATTTACTATTTCCACACCTTTTTTATGCAATACTAGAGATGAGAAATAACGTTAAACATACTTGCAGCTACAGGAGATGTAACAGGCTCAACTTATCTTTCAATAAAAGGTTGGCAGAACTACTGACTGAGGTCCTTAATTTAAGTAGATAGTTTAACCGTACCAACAGTACAGCACTGGGCCTGAAATCCAGAGGAAGCCTACCTGAATTAATACTTTGGAAGTCTGTTCCAGGAATTTTAATCTCAACAAACTGATAACCTTTTCTTCAAACTTACACTGTTCACACCCTCAAAGAAAATCTTTCTTGTAGATCCTGGTCACTTCTTGACATATGCACAAAAATTAAACTAATACTCTTCATATTTTGCTACCCAAATTGGTAAAAACCAATGAGAATGCTCTTTTCAGAATGTGCAAATCTCAAGATCACTGTAATATCGAACACAAACTTAAGTATAGATGGGATGTATGGTTGGACATAATTCCCTACTGTTACCAAACATGCATCAACAAGGCACAGTCACACACATTTCAACAGAATATTTCCTATTTTCAGTCTAAACATATGCTATTTGGGGGCAAACAGGCATTGTGATTTTGGCAAAGAAGCTTAGCACATCCCCACCCCCACCCCCTCACGCCCCAATTATGGGTAATCCTGAATACGTATGTTGTTAATTCTGTAGAAGGGATATTTCCATCAGCTTTAAAGACAAGTCATCATGATGATTCTAATAGTCACGTGAACAAAACATAGTCACTATGTACAAAGTGGTTCAGGCAGACATATTTCAAGAGATGGGTGTAGATATGACGTTAGGAAACAAAAAATTGTGGGGCAATATTTAATGTTTCACTAAAGAAAAAGGGGAAAACTAAAATGCCTAGAACAGCTTTGCAAATCATTACTCAAATCAAACTTCAGTACCAATTTCTTTATTTCAGTAAGGCATATTTCGGAAATTCATATGATTACTAAAATAGTTTAGCAGGACACCTCACCTGATTGGTCAGGTAATAGATGATACTGTTTCATTAGCAGCCAATAAGAATGCAATGATTTAGCAGTGCGTGAAGGATGAAATACTGTAACATTCTTGTTGATTAGTTGTTGAAAAGTATCAAGAGTTGGTTGACTGGACTGAAAACGAAAAGAAAATGAGATCTCTATAAAATGATGATTTTGGTAACTTTAAATTTACAATTATTTTGACATAAAATCTGCTGTAAATCCTTAAAAACATTTAAAGGATGTCACAATTATACACCAAATCTGAAAAAAGCTGCATCAAAAAAAGGCTGCATGAAAATGTAAACTTTGTTAAATTAATAATTAATACAAAGCATAACATTCATCTTATACCAGGTGCTTGCGTAGCATGAGTCCAGAAGCACAATGCTCCTTAACATTTACTTAAGTTAATAAATGTACAATAGACAGGAACCTGCTTGATTCCCTTTACTTCTAAACATTCATGAAAGTCATCAGTTTTGTTTTGGAGTACTCTAATTGATCTTTTCTCCCATAGTTTCTTCAATTGGCCCTTAGACAGCATGAAGTCTGGCCTTAAGGCTACCAGTCAAGCAAGGTTATGTCATCCCCTGAACACTGATGTAGCAGCACATCCTATGAAAATGTGAGAAAATACAGTAATCCCAGAAGAGCCATGTAATACAGTGTGGGGCCAGTCTTACTCTTCAGTATTTTGACTCTGCCTTTTCGTAACTGAAACACCCTCAGATCTTTGTACTGATGTAAAGTTTACGTTGATGCTACTGAAATTGAAACTTTAGAAGGCATATCAATACAGACTAATACTCAAAGAATTTCTTACCACTCCAATTTTTGCGAGTAACTTCTCCTCATCTTCTGAAAACAAAGCCTTAGCTAGGACCTCAGTCTTAATATCTGGGTGGAGAGTACGCATTGCTTGTTGGGCTAAGCTGTCAGAAGAAAGAAAAATAATGCAACCCTTTCAACATACAGTACTTTAATTTAAAGCTGTTTAAATTAGACAAGAAAATTGTTACAACTAACTCTGGGTTAGATGATATCGGGTGGATAGCCAGTCTTCAGTTCAGAGTCTCCACTCCGAGCCAGGAGTCAAGTAGTGACTCCACTTTCATGGAGTTGCAACTCCATGAGAACTTTCAATAGTGTCAGAACATGCAATTGTATTTGTATTTTTTGAGCTCTATAATGTTCGCATTTGTGCTCTCTCTTCAGGTTGTAATAAAGTATCTTGAAAAACAAAACTGGCTATTGAAGTCTTGTTATTTGATCATTAATTTTCCCATCAGTTGATGTCACCACAGCCTTCTGAAGTGTAGGTTTACTAGGTTAACTGGTTTACTCAATGCTAGCATAGTACCAAACACTTTGCAGCTGCAGCTGTGTATGTGCCTGTTGCAGTTATGATGTCATTATGGGCATTATGGGAGTCATGACTCCCTTCAAAGTCTCCACTCCCAAGGTTGTAGGTAAACGACTCTGAAAATATTGACATTGCCCTATGCTTAATGTTAACCATTGCATTTTCATACATACAGTACAACCTTACAATGAACAAATGGTAATGATCAGTTATTTTTTTCTCTTTCTTATCAACACACTTGGACACTTGGTTAGACATGTAGTCCCTTTAATACTTACGTTGATACTGTCTGGTCAAACAAAAGAGCGTACCACCTCTCTTCAATCTCTCTCATACTGAAGTGCTTGGAAAATTTGACTCCTTGATAAACAGCCTCAAGATCATTAGTCTAACAATGAAAAACAAAGCTTCTGTTACACTTAAGATAATTATATGGCAAGTTGATAATCCAAAATGAAAACTGCGGAAGTTTATTACCGCTGAAACATATACAAATCATACAAAAGAGTCCAGGTATTTCCTCTGCTTACTGTGTTTGTATCAAACCTGGCTGATTTATTTTTGATAGGAACAATAATTCGAGTACAGACTCACTCCAATACAAAAGATAAAATCTTTAAACTTTTATATAAATCTAAAAGTAAAGACAATTCAGGCACTGACGAGTATATTTGACCTGTACCAAATTTCAAATTTTTTTTTTCAATACCTATAGTATGTAGAACATACTTGTGTACTAGGCTTATTTCCTGTGTCATTACTTTACCCCTTTTCCTTCTCTTTTGTCTTTATTGAATTCATAGAAATTTTCACAAATAGAGACCTCTCATCCAATATTTTATGTTTGGTTATAATGTGTTACCTGGCAACTGAACAGTACAATAAAGTGCAGAGCTACACCCTTGACTGATGGTGGAGACTAATGAGTCAAAGTAATAATAATATTTGCATTTTTAATGTGTCAATATCTAGGCAATCCTACTCAAAGGAGCAGCACAATATTACCCTGGCTCAATGATATACTGTCCTGAAGACAACCCCTACATTGCAGCAGCAGCACTAACACCACGCCCAAGGACAATTTATCCCACAGATGCCCATTTAACTCCTGGGTGGAGAGAGGCAATTGAGATATGCATCTTGCCCAAGAACACATTGTAATGACCCAGGCAGGAGTCAAACCCACAATCCTTGAATCATAAGTCCAACACCTTAACCAATAGGCCACCAGCTATAAAAGTGCATGCACATGCTCACTGAACAATATCTTAAACTCAGAATTTCTTTAGAGAATAAAATATTCCTTCCCTCTTTCAAACAGATAAAATTTCACAAATTTCCAAGGAAAGAAATAGCAAATTTTCTGACCTGCTGGACAGCACTGATGAGGGCCAGGTCATCTTCAGGTCTCCAACGACCTAGGTCTTTGGCAGTTGGAGCAGAGGATCGGGATTTCTTGGTTCGCTTGGAAGACGATGTCTGTCTTGTTAACTACAAGAAAAAAGATTACTTCAAGTGAAGCAGGAGTACTTAACCTTGCCACAAAAAATTTGCTGTAGGTTATATTAAAGTATCAGATGGCTAGTAAGTTCAGTTCTTAAGATCAGATTGAATTTAGACAATCTACCCATACCAGAAGAAAAGAAATTGTGAAAGCTGATCTCATTCTGTAATGCTTCTTTTTCAGCAACAAAGAACAACTGTTCAAATCTGCATAAGAGTTGGTCAAGTGCAAGAGACATACAGAAATGTACTTTTCAAAAAGAAGGTAACATTGAAGTTTGTTCAGTGACCGTACAGTTACAGAACTTTCTTTTGAAGGCATGAGTGGGCAAAGCATGACCCAATGCCTTATTTTATACAGCCCTCCACAATACTATAAAGCCCATATACTGAACGTGCTGCCAGTTTGGTTCTGACAGTAACAGAAGAATGTTAAATCTAGTTTCAAGTTATTTACATGCATAAGAGACAACAATATTCACTACTTTTTTCAAACAATAAAGTTTACTTACATGTACATGCAATACTTCATACTCATAACATGATAGTAAACCTAGCAAGTTATTACAGTACATTGTCAAGTAATGCAGTACAGGCCTGCAGGTCTATAGCTTCACACAATATATTTAAACAACGCTTTCTCACCTCTGGTTTAGTTTCTCCAACTGACGATCTTCTCTTCACTGCCTCTCGAGGTGATGACTGCTTATTTTTTTTTTGAAAAAAAATAAAAAGATTCATAAGATGCATTAAGACACAGTACACAGCCAAACACTGGCTTCTGACAATATTATTAATGCAGTTGTATTTTCTTTAAATAGTTGAAAGGGTTGCATTTAATTTTACAATAAACTGTCTATGCACAGTAGAGTACAGTAGCTCCTGAAAACAATGAATCTATTGTTCTTAATGGTACACCTGTAGGGGAGACTGGGGTGGTTTGGGACACTGTGCAATGGGACTTTCAATATTTCTACTGGTCCTTGTGTATAGGTACACCCACCTTTTGGTCATAAGAAGCACATATTATTACACATTAACCACTGTACGAACTATCCAGCTTTGCACAATTCTGTTAAAACAGCTGGAAATATTCAGTTTTGGGCATTTTGACTGACTTATGGAACATTCACATCATATGATCACATAGTTTTGCTTAGTGTCCTTTCCAAATACTTCACATGCACTGTGGAAATGTGCAAATCAAAGGTACAGGTATTGTATGAAGAGGTGTGCATAATTGCTGCATCTTTTTGCACATTCAGTAGATACTTGTATATGACATCACATTGACAAATCATGTATAGGGTGCTTTGTGACACTGTGAACAGGGTGCACTGTAACAGTATTTATAAACCTGTGCCATTTGTTTCATAAACTGGAATAAACAGCACAATAAATTTTGTGTAAAGATGATTGTCAAATGACACAAACACAATATAGGGTAAGCATATGATTTGCAGTGTTATATGTGGCCTTCTGCAGCTCTGAACATATGAGGCTTTATCAGTTATCTTAACAGCACTCCCTACAGTACAGGATGTAGTGGCTTTGAGTTTACTGTGGTAGGCTAACAATGAAAACATTAAATATTTATAGCAGTAAATTTATGTTTTATAATTACAATTATTTTAACAAACCATGAAGTTAAGAATAAAGCGGACTTTGGTTTCTAATTTTAATTCTCTGAAAAAGCTTCAAAATACTGTCCAATAGCACATTACTTTGATAGAGAGGAGTATTATGCAAGGTACCACACTGAGCAGTTAGATTGTGGAGCAGGAATGTATCTTTGTCAAACAAAATACCTTGATACTGTTTTATATTGTTGTGTTCATATTTAGAAGAATGCTGTTGAAGTGAGATGTAGTCAAAGTTTCACACACAATGATAAAAATATCACTTATATCCACCAAATCAACTGTCCACCTGGGTAACTGTAGGAATAATGTAAGCACCTTACTATTCAAGCAAATAAGTTTTCACATAATCTGTTTTATAATGTTAGGAAGCAGACCTGTGTAGTTCATCTGCACGGGGTAGGGGGGGGGGGGGTCAATAATGAAGGATATTGTCTTGGAAGGGTAACAGTAGGACTGAAGCGGCAGTAATGAAGGGGATACAGCGTGCTATGGTTGTTATTGTTTTGGATTTTTACGTGTCTACATCTTTCACTGTCCGAGTGAAGTTTCAGGTTGGCTAGGACTAAGGGGTGGTAAATTCAAAGCTAGGAACTGTTGATTTTGTTACTGCAGTACTGCATACATAAAACAGACAACAGAAAGATGGGAAATTTTTAGTTTGGACAAAAAGAAAGAAACATTCTTTGTGTTACATGCTGACAAGTGTTATCACACAGACAATGCAAGAAGACATCATACCTTAGGCTTCTTCTCTGGGGGAGGCTCTGGAGTAACTGGAGCTGGTTTTGCAGGTTTGACTGGTTTTACCGTCTTGATTATTGGCTTAGGAGGAGGGGGCAGCACTGGCTTTGCAACAGGAGGGGGCATCACCTCCTCCTTCTTCTCTTCTTTTGGAGGAGGTATCTCTGATGGGATGATAACTTGAGGAAAACCAACTGGTGAACCTCCTGCTTTGGGTTTGTTGGTCTTTACAAGGCTGCTCTCCACAAGCTCATCGTCAAACTTCTTCCTCTTTATGGAGCGAGATGAGACTCGCCTTTTGTTGACATACTCATTGGGTGGAATATAAACATACCCTTTACTTGACCTGGCTAAAATGGGTTCGTTAGATGGATAAGGCTTTGATGCTGCTCTAGGTTTCTGGGGTGCATGATCCGTATGCAACTTTGCTTGAGCTGCTTTCGTAGAAGAGCGAGTCTGCGTCCTGTTTGGTGTTGACTTGGAGGGGTTGGGTGTCGTAACCTCCATTTTGGACAAGCTAACTATGGGTCCAGTCTTGATTGACGTATCCACAATAGTTGATAAAGGCTTTGTATCTGACATTGTTCCAGCTGAGCTGACCTTTGCTAAGTGATCCGAAACACCTGGCTGTGAATCTGCAACATTTAAGGTTTGTGTATTACTTGGCTCATACTTAACATCTTCTTCTTCTTCTTCTGAAACAAAATGAAAAGTAAAACCATCTAACTGTGCAAATTGATGTATCTCAACTAAGATGTGTACCACTTGCTTTTGCAAAATTTCACTTACAGAATTTTGCTGTTGTTATCTGAAAGTTTCTGCAATGTACAAATAACTTGAAAATGCCAAATATATTAAACTTACATCTCTTTTGCTATCCTTGTTTTATCCATCTTGAATCACTTTTTTACAGCCGTAAAAGAAAAAAATGCAATCATCCTTTACATCTTGATACCCAATTGATATATTACTCATAAATCATGTGACAATGCTTCTGTTACTGAATTGTTTAAATTATGCAATACAACTCGACTGTTTGGTACATCTTTGATCTTTGCAAAGGAAACAAGATTAAACTGGTATTAAAGACCTTCAACCTGATCTTTCAATATATATAAGGTTGCAGGTGACTGCTTTTTGTTTTTATTTTTCTTTTCTTTCTTTTTGGAGAAAGGTCATAAAATAGTCTTTTGGCAAGAATTTGACTATGTCAGTACTTTCTGCACTGATGCCAATTTAATTTCTGAAAAATGGTTCTTTACAAAAAATATCTTTGTTTTAGTAAATTTTTCCCAACGGCACTAAAAGGGCTGTAGTGTAAATATAGTACCTGATTCAGTTGGTTCTATTTCAGTAATAGAGGTTGGTCCTGTTTCCGTGGAGTCTGCCATATCATCTTTCTCTGTAGCTGACATTGTACTACTTCTCCCTCCAGTTACACTTTGAAAGAAATTAACCCAGTGGTTACACAAACAATGCCATGGGTAGTGAAAAATCATGAACTTGAGATGCTCCCAAACACAGTTCTTCAAAAGGAAACTGGTATATAAAAAGATGTAAACACATTACTGCAACTAAATGAATAGTGATTCATAAGGACAGTGGCTACTTATTAAATTTGTCATGATCATTCTTACGGTAGCTATGTGAATTGTGGCTTGTGACTACTCATTTCTACAGCGAAGTTTCAACCAGTCAGCAATGTGCAGAGTTGCAAACATATATTTTACAACACCTCTTAAATTATCCACTGAGATCTTAGGATACATTAGGTACCTCAGTGGATGCACATCTGTTGACCTCTATGTCCGCATCTTCATAATCTTCACCATCAGCAACTGTAGCAACAATCCAGAGCTGTTGATGACTGCCAACTAAACTTATATGCAACATCTGCCTTGTAGTCATACAACATCTCATGACCAGCCCAAAACCTACCCAAAGCCTTCTCAAACTGAATGACAGTAGAGGCTGAAACTACACTCTCAGGTGGGCCCTAGGCCATTCCAAATATCGACAACTCTACTGACAAAACTAAATTTCCTTACGCTGAGTCTACAAAATTCTGTGAGTTACTTCCGACTATGACCTAGGGTATGAGTAGTTGTACTAAACTTGAGAAAACCTTCCGTAACATCTCTGTCACACACACCTGAAACAATTTTTCAAACCTTAATCATACTTTAGAGTTGGCAGCTTAATTTCCTTTAACCTTTCTAAGTTAAGCCTTTTAAAGATTGAATCAACCTAGTTGCCCTCCTCGAACATTTGCAATAGCATCAATGTCCCGCTGATAATGAGGCTACCAAACAGCATATTCCAAATGCGGCCTTGAAAGTTCCTATCCATTCGTTTTTACTTATATTTGAGGAAACATCACCTAGTACTAAAGCATTCACATGGCTTACCGTAGAATGTGTCACAACATGCTACATTTTGCCTGTATAACTTTTGAATTGAACAAGAATCTGACTCCATCTAACTACCGTAACATCCTTCAATTTGCCACCTACCCCACACAACAATCACAATCTTTGTTTTGGCATACAGTATGCTCTATCATCTCCAAACAGAATTACATACTTTGACATGACCAGTTAACAAACATCAGTACAAAGAAGTCCTCCATACACCCAGTCCACCCACCAAATTTGTATAATTCCATCTGGTGCATTTTGAGCTAAGTAGATGGTTTACCACTACCTATTCTGCACTGATTTTCCTAACCTTTTTACTAAAGAATCATCTTACTTTTAATGTAATGAATTGTCTGGCACAAGTCTGTCTCAATATTAATCCTATGTTAGGCTAGATATACCATTCATATAAACTGAAAAGCATTTAATTGTAACCTCCCACTCAAGTTTAAAATTGAAAAACTTTGCCAGTACTGTATGTCCATAGTTATACATCCATTACATTTTCTTGCACTAGGGACATTCTACTGTACCAAGAATTTTATTGGTCCTGTTTCAACTTGTATGTCATGGTAAAAGGGGGTAGGGAGCTGAGAAGGCTGGGGGGGGGGTTTCTATAGTCCCTTACTAATTTGAACAAACAGTGGTGAAACCAAACTGTGGAGGCTAGGGGTGATGATTCTTTGAGGCTGCTAGATATATCTTTTAGGTTAATTCTACTAGTGGCATCGATTATATTGCCAACAAGTTTGCAAGGGTCACCAGTTGAATTCAGAATGAAATTCAAAATTCTCCTTCCTATGTACAAATCTTGTTGCAAGTGGACATGCTTCCTCTTATATTTGCAATGTGTAAATTGTCAAGCCATCTACATATACAGTAACTTCAGGAGGCACTTGTACCAAGACTAGCTTATCTCTTCTGTTGTATAGCAATTTGGGGAGAAGAGTGTTAACTTATGGATGCCCATGTTATAAGATTTTCTTCCTCTCAGAATTAGAGAGTCGGCTTCTCTAGTATGTTCAAGATTAACTTGAAAACCTTCCACTATAATTTGGCCTTCTCTTAGGCTGTTGTAAAGCACTATGAGCATTTTATGGTAGTGGGCTGTATCAGTCAATGCAATAATGATTTACAAACCAAACCTGGCTAAAACAAGGAGGTGTTAGGAAGGAGATCCAACATTCTACGTCTACACTCTGAAGCAATGTTGCTTTGTGATTGTAAGCTTGCTTTTCTCCTCAAAATGTCTATCACTATTACCAGGATCAACCAGGAATTAAGTGACCTATTGTTAAAACATCAATGAATAAATCTACTGAATCTACTGAATTTTAAGCTAGTTGCTACACCAGTAAATGTATACAATTGGCCTACTGTAAATAGTTTACTGTAAATACAAAAAGTGTAACAGAATCTTGGGGTAATGAGGACATCAAGGACATGTAATTGGGCCCTCAAGGTTATGATTTGATGAGGAATGATTGCAAAGGGCAAAAAGGAGGGGGTTGTCTGCCTTATGTGAAAACTTGTCTTAATGCAGCTATGCTGGAAGCTTACACCTTTGCTAAGGATAGTGAAACAGTCTGGTGCAAGGTACATACTAATAGGGGCTCTTTTGTTATCCGTACTTGTTATTTGAGTCCTTCTGTTGGTTTAAATTCAGAAATTGCCCTTCATGACCTTATTAGGAAAGCTTGCCAGCATAACGAATCTGGTACTCCTTCTCAGTGACTTCAACCACAGAACAATTTACTAGGATCTATTAACAGCACAAAGTGAAGGTGCGGAGTTCTTGTCATTGACACAAGATTTACTAACTCAACATGTTAAGGCTCCAACCAGAGGTGAGAATATTTTAAATTTGGTCCTGACCACATCCCCTGAGCTTGTGGGAAATCTTCAAGTAAGAGAGCCTTTTAGTGATCACAACATTGTGACTTTTGACATTGTAACTTTGGTTACATTTAAAGGGAAGTGAAGTATGACTTTGACTATAACAAAGTTGACTACAATAGTATGAAACTTTTCCTGTCTTTGGTAAACTGGAGAGCTGCATGGTAAAAGGGCTATTCCACGTCACATAAGTCACAGCATTTGGAGAAATTTTGGTGGAGGAGCTCCCCATTGACTATGAATGAAATGAAAGTATTCCAAGTAGTACTAATTTCCTAAAATGTCATATCTTTCTTCTGAAGTTTACAAATCTTCGATTCCACCCACACGCCATGACCAGTACCACCCTCAATAAACGTCACGTAAGTCACTCAGAGAATTGCAATTTTTCAAGTTGATTAACAAAATATGAGAATCCTGTGAAGTGTTAGGCAGGAAAGGATAATTAGGTTTAGGATTCAGGTACAGTACCATTCCATAGGAGGGGTCAAAGAGGAGCATACAGAAAGTCCATTCCTTGCAACTCTTGAGAAATTCATCTATGATGAGAACGAAGATGTGCACTATTGGCAAAGCCCAACTACAGTATGCTCAGAAATTTTCCATATAAAGTGATTTTATGAACATATTGCATTGCATTACATCCCTACACAGCTAATAGACCAGACGGTCCTTTCTCCTTCCCCTCTTAGTATACAGTACATCAACAGGACAGCCAATACACACAGGGTTTAGTTAAGGTGCCTGCTACTGTACTAAAGTGCTCAATGTAAAAATGGCATCCAAAATCTTATGCAATATTCCACAGTTTAGAAAACATGATAAAGGTACATACCTACACTGTGCACTGTGTACAGTCACTACAGTATAGAGCAGAAAAGATTGCAGTTTAATTTCTTGGATGTGTTTTAAATTGAAAATTTGATGTTGTGTAATTATTGTACTGCTCAACTGGCTTGTGTATGCTGCATTTATCAGAACCACAAGGAGACTGAGTCTCCTAAGCAACATCACTTTGTATGTACCTTCTTGGTAAGTTATAACATAAATGAACTTCACATAATTGGCATTTCAAATTCAACACAGAGTGCAGTAATTTGTTTCATTGCCATTTTTCAATTTAAATGCATACATTTTGGCTCCTCTTATGTTTTAATATATAGCCAGGTCAAATTCAAATGCCCTTCAATTTGGCTTCATCAATACAGTACTGAGTGGGGTTTGGGAAATGGCTTGACACCACCAGATCAATCATGGGACTTTTAAAACACCTGAGGAGTCTTTGAAGTGCTAGGATTGGTTAAAAATAAGTGATATCTTAAATATGCATTGAGGGACAGAAATGCCAACTATCATTCACTTATCAAATGGTGTTAAGGTGCTAACATTGAACTGTCATGTAAGTCACTGCTACCCTTTGTGACTTATGTGACGTCACATAAGCCACACTTTTCAAACATATAAGAGAAGTTTTGGAATCAAATGTTTCCAAATGATGGTAAGTTACTTTAACCCTCCACCCTACCTTTGCATATCATCATTGTCTCTGGCATTGCCCATTTGTTGTAACAAAAACAACTTCTGCATTGTTTTTTGTCACATACAGTAAGTCACCATGACAATGACCAGATATTAATCATTGTGTTTGATCCACATAGCCGATAAATTTTGGGTACAATGCTCAAAAATGAATAATCACACAGCTTTTCAGAGCTGCAAATTAAGAAAGACATATTCTATTTAGTTACTTTACTTCATTTTTCTTCAGATTTCCTTTTACCTACAATTCAGTATTTTAAATGTTCCAAATTTAAGACATTCTTTGGTGTTGGCATTTTTCAAAGGAATGACTGACTCCACGAAAGTTCTAGTTGACACTATGTAACACATTCGTGTTGCCAATGGTGTGACATTAAAATGTTATCTAACTAACTAACTAACTCCACGAAAGTTCCACTAAAAGTGGAAGTTGCACCTGTCTACTAATCTTTAGAGTTGAAATTAGATACCTACTGTAGTACTGAGTTCTAATTTTACCCTATCAGGGTGATTTAGGTATCATATGAAAGGTATGATGTAATATTATTACCCAACTAAAGATAACAGAATTTCAAACTGTCCTGTTCTTATAGCAGGATGTGCTTTCCTGCATTTCGGTGACAGAATTACTTACATCTGAGGGACATCAAGTTTTGAAAAATAATAATACTAAAACCCTGTGAAGTTGAGCAACTTGAAGTAAAGTGAATATATGTACAGTAGTGTGTAACATTGGGATGTTTCAATACCATACCAATATTTTTTTATTTTCTACTGGTCTTACGATATGATGTCAACTTAATTGTAGGTAATGGAATTACAGGGACATTGTAACACAATTACATAAACATAAATGAAGCAATAAACTTGTCATGTCATTCAACCATTGCACCTTGACACACTTTTAATATGATCAAGCAAAGAAATAATAGGGGAGACTGGGGAGAATTGGGACAAGGGAGAACTGGGACACCTTCTGTATCTCAGCAACCACGTGACTTATCAGGTGGTGGTACATACCGCGGAAGTACACTGGCACATGCTTTATTAAGATCAAGTTCACAAGTTTTTTTGAGATTTTGTGGTGAGTATACAGCAATTTGTTTTTTTGTGAGCGAAAAAGATTGAATTTGACACCCTAGAATCACTTTTCTGGTATCGGGATGGTAATTCAGATAAATATGAAGTTTTGGCAGAGAATATGTATGGGGGTGATGTTAATGCTAAGCTACGAATTTAGGCTCTATACTAGTCCCAATACATACAGTCTAGCCTAACCTATATAAAACCAGTTTGGGGATAAGTGGGACAATGTGTCCCAGTTCACACTAAGGTGTCCCAGTTCTCCCCCTTTTTCATATAATAAGTGCCATAGACTATTATAGAGCTATATATGTTTACACATAGAACAATTATGGATTAAAGGTTAATTTATGACTATAATTTGAGTGTCCCTGAAATGCAGTAACCTTGATATCCATGGATCGCTGTTTAGGCCATATTGATATCTCCATTATAAAATATATTCATGTTACCATTCCTAGGGATTCTACAACCAAAATGTTGTAGTTAATAATAAACATATGTAATTAATGTGTTTTATTTTTCTTCACAGTTTAATCCAGAAGATGCCTAGACAGTACAAAAGACACACTGACATGGGCCTAGTCCCTGGAGAAGCTATGTTAGAAGCTGTTGAGCTAGTGATTAATGGGGAAGGAATGTCAATTCGCAAAGTTGCAAAAGACAAAGGAATATCGAAAAGTGCATTGGCAAGATATGTCAAGAAATATCAAGCTGATAAAAATTGCAAGCTGGCACCAAATTACAAGCATAGTCAAATATTCAATCCAGTTCAAGAAGCAGACTTAGCTAAATACTTAACTAAATGTTCACAAATGTTTCATGGCCTAACTCCCAAAAACACACGAAAATTAGCATATGAGATTGCTGTACAAAACAACATGCGTATTCCTGAAAAGTGGCATGAAAACCAAATGGCTGGTTGTGACTGGATGTCAGGATTTTTGAAAAGACACAGCGAACTGTCTATTAGGAATCCGGAGGCAACATCGCTTGCAAGAGCCACGTCATTCAAAAGGCACAACATAAACGCTTACTTTGATCTTCTTGAGCAAACTATTAAGGATGGCCAATTTACTGGCCGACATATATTTAATCTCGACGAAACAGGCTTCACCACGGTGCAAAAGGTCCCTAAGGTCATCGCAAAAAAGGGGAGCAAACAAGTTGGCCAAGTGACATCACAAGAGAGAGGACAACTTGTTACTGTATGCGGCATTGTTGGTGCAACTGGTATTGCATTGCCACCCGTCTTCGTATTTCCGCGAAAGAATTTCCGTGATATAATGTTACATTGAGCACCTGAAAACTCTTTAGGACTTGCTACTGAGTCAGGTTGGATGAACAGTACCCTGTTTGTGGAGGTCATTAAGCATGATGTCAAACACACCCATGCAAGTGTTGTAGATCCCATACTTGTAATTATGGACAACCATGAGAGCCATCTTTCTGTAGATGCCCTGACCTGTGCTAAAGAGAATGGAGTAAACATCTTGACGTTGCCTCCTCATACCAGTAATCAAACTCAACCACTTGACAGGTCTGTCTACGGTCCCATCAAGAAGTACTATGATGCCTATGCTGACAGTTGGATGATGGAAAACCCTGGAAAAACTATTACAATTTACCAAGTAGCTAGTCTAGTCGGATCTGCATGGACCCAAGCAGCTACTCCAGCAAACATAATTTCAGGATTCCGAGTATCTGGCATTTGGCCATTTAACCGACATGTTTTCAATGAGGAGAGCTTCCTTCCTTCGGCTGTGACTGACAGAGATCTTCCAGGACAAAGCATCAACTCGAAGGAACAGGCTACTGACCCACCACAGAAGGACAACAACCAGACACACCAAAACCATGACACAGTAGGGCAGGACAACAACTCAGCACAACAGGAGAATGACACAGCAAAGCAGGACAACAACTCGGAACAACAAGAAAATGACACAACAAAACAGGACAACAACTCGGCACCACAGAAGAATGACACAGCAAAGCAGGACAACTCGGAACAACAAGAAAATGACACAACAAAACAGGACAACTCAGCACAACAGGAGAATGACACAGCAAAGCAGGACAACAACTCGGAACAACAAGAAAATGACACAACAATACAGGACAACAACTCGGCACAACAGGAGAATGACACAGCAAAGCAGGACAACAACCCATCACAATACAGTGACAAAGTAACACAGGACCACAACAAAGAAAACCGAAACAATGTCACAGCAGAGCTGAACAGCAACTCATTGCAAGGGGAAAGTAACCCAGCCCATGACGTGAATGCACAATCTCATAGTCCCCCTGCTTCTGCGTCAACATGTGGTGGCTCATATAAATCTCCAGAAGAAATTCGAGGATATCCAAAGGTTTGCCATTTATTTTTATTTATTCTTTAGACACCAGACCCGAATATTTCTGGGGTTAAATCCCCTGCCCTCCATCACCCCTATCGCTGCCACTAACAATAACAAAATCCACTAACAATAATAAACCTACATCTCTTTAAAATATTTTGCAGGCCCAACCCAGGAAGCAAACCAACCGGGGAAGAAAACCAGGGAAGTCCATGGTTGCGACATCGACACCCGAGATGAAGAGACTGCGTCAGGAAGCGGAAAGTCATGATGCGAAAAGGGCTAAAACAACAACGAGCAGTAGGCCAGTTAACAGAAAGTTGCTTGTAACTGAAGAGGGAGAAATTGAATCAGTTGAAGCAAAAAATCAGTTCAATGATGACAAATTATCAAGTGATGGCGAAAGCGAGGTGGAAGATAATGTTGTAAGGGTTGGTGAAGTTTTGGATGAGGTTAATCTCGGTAGCTATGTCTTAGTTGAGTATGTGGACAAGAAAAGCACATTTTACTACATAGGGAAGGTGGTTGCTCCTTTGGAGGATGGGGAATATGAAATAGATTTCCTGAAGAGAAGTTCAAAATCATGCAACACTTTCATAAAACCACTTAATCCTGATATAGCAGCAGTAGATCAATCTCAAATTAAAGCAGTATTGCCTCATCCTAATGCAAGAGGTACCACAGCACGTACGAAAGGAGGTTTAACTTTTTCGATCTCATTTGGGCAATTATCTGTCCGCTGACTTTGACATTATCAGTAGACCTGTAGCCACTGACTGTTGTTCTTGTTATCGGTATACTTTGCAAACACGTGATATGAAATGCATAGGCCTAACTAATCCTATGCCAACATTAGTCTACATATTCTGTTTAAAGCTTATTCTCTTTTAGTTTGTTTTTATCTGTTCATTGTTTCTTGCAGGTCTTTAGAATTCATCTGTGAATCGTTTTATGATGTTTTAATAAAGTTGTTTGGAGTTTTGTTACACTGAATCATGCTTAAAAGTCATTTTTACTGATGTCCCACTTCTCCCATGCATGTCCCATTTCTGCCATTACCAAGTCCCAGGTCTCCCTGTGCTGTCCCAGTTCCCCCATTTATGTCTAATTTTTATTTTCATTGTAAGACAAAAGTACTGCAACCAATACATATATACTGTATGATGGGTGGTATAAAGTTTGTGTATGGGGGTGTATGGCACACTGGGTTTATAAGATATTATTCCTCCGATATGAGATTTACACCAAAAAGAAAATGAAGAAAAAATTATGGCCCACTTCTCCCCAGTCTCCCCTACAAATTGCAAAATGATATTTTGCCTAAAAGCCCAGTTTTCTATCCATAAGGACAGTTTCATACTCTGCATATATGCAAATTACCATACATTAAAGACTTCCCTTTTTCATACCAACTGCATATGGAAAGACTAAACAGAAGTTTGTCAAAGATTCCTTCAACTGTGTCACAGTACAGTTAACATACACATACCACATACCATGAAGCATGTCGTGTCCATTCCCTATGCAATCCTTCTACTAGAACAGCAATGCTGTTGTGTAGCTCACACAATTTCTTTTGTCTGTTAAAAATAGAAACTCACAAAACCAAATTTTATCATCTATTCATCTGCTTCCAAAAAACCTCCTTACTGTACCTTACAAAGGCAAATGGGAGGGAAGAGAGGAGCGTAATAATTAATAGATCTGTAAAATTACAAATGTGTTAAGGAATGTAAACATGCAACTGACATAGTTTTATGACAGATAGCTACAAATATCACTGCATATTTTCTCATATCAAGCAAGCCTGCAAAGGCTATATACATTTTTATTAGTAACAAGACTGAAAAAAAGTTTGTATGATGTACCTATACACTGTTCAAGTATACATTGCAAAGTACATTTAATCCCACCTTCGATTCCACAAGTAAACACTGCACGGGTTTGCACTGATGAAAATAAAACAGACTCTCAAAAAGCTCCTACTGCACTTGAACTCAAAACAGTTAAATTGCAATTACTTGACTTGACCAACTCAATTGAACAGAACAGAATGGGAGATATCCCCACAATTAATAAGATAAGCCTATTTCCTTTCATGTGTTAAGCCACACTGACCACAGAGTTACTTCAGACTGTAGAGGCCACTTGATGAACAAACACATGTGTGTTGATGGATTGAATTTCAAACAGCCTGCATATCCATTTGCAAGATAACAACTGAACACACAACCAAGCACACTGCGATCAGTACAATGGATAAACAGCTAACTGTTCAGCAGGCACAGTGAACTCAGCTCTACAAAAACAGCATTTCCTTTCATGTGTTAAGCCACACTGACCACAGAGTTGCTTCAGACTGTAGAGGCCACTTGATGAATGGAATGCAAATAGGTAGGTGTTAATGCTCTGCTGACAAACAATCATATCCCAAAATTTCAGCCCCAAATCTCCTCACATCAAAAAGAAGAAGACTTTTTGTTGAAAAGTTGACGCCATCAGCCCCATTTTATAACCTCACACATGTACTGTGTACATGTGTGAGCTAATAAAACCGAATGAATTCATAAGGCATCTTATACTGTACCGGTAATCAGAACTCCCTACAGTAAAATCAAGTTTGGAAAAAAGTGCCAATGCTACGACTGTAGTTCATTTTAGTTCTGGCTCAAGACATGTTCACATGGTAGCATACACGTACATGTGTGGTTCTGACAAAACTTGCATTTACACCCTGAATGGCAACATTGTTTACAAAAAGTTTTGTTTTAAGGCTTTAAAATTTATCTTGCTCCTAATGCCCAATAAACTTGATAGTAAACTTTTCAATTACACTGCCTGAATGACTACTTGTCCAATAGACCCTTTTCCAAATAGCAATTGCAATGGATTGTGGGACAGATTTCTGGAAGGCGATGTTGTTGTCAATGGCATTTTGCTGTGGCAAAAAACGATGCACACCAATATTCTATCCCACAATCCTTTGTAATTCCTATTGGGAAAAGAGTCTATGTATAGACTGTCAGTATTCAACTCGTCGTTTTCTGGGAAATGTATTGGACACAGAACCAGGGTTCCATTTACCCGGGTGCATGCATGCACAGGTGTATGTAGAATTCCCCACCTGCATGTATTGTGGATGGTTACATGCACTTCATGCATGTAGGCCTAGCCTTGCCTGGGCACAGGCTTGTGGTGCCAAGCTGCGCGATTTCAAGAATTGTGCATCAACAAACAAACTCCTGCAAATCACAAAAGGATCGAGAGGGAAAGTTGCCCAAACAAAATCTGAAATTTCTCACTCTGTTCCTGACCTTTTGATTTATGTGACAAAACATTGAGCAGCTTTCCTATCCGCATCTTCAACGAATCATGCACGAATGTCTAAACCACTGATGTACATATAACTACAGACGGCAGTATTTGGCTCTGGTTGTGATTGTGAAGCCGCATGAGACTTATAAATGATCAAAAAGGCGCCTTAGTTGCCTCCAACAGATTCAGCATGATTGCTTGGTTCATGTAAAAATTTTGCTGTGCACATAGTTTTGTTGACCTACATGCACCTCATGCATGTAGGAAAAAAATTATAAATCAAACAATGCACAGAACCCATGTCCCAAAAACCTAGAAAGGTACAGCATAGTACCTATACAATTTGGAAGATACAGGCATGGCAATTACAGTAGTTCACTGGATGTAATGTCCACCCACAGGGTTGACCAATCTGCTATATGATGTACAGTACTGTAGTACTGATAATTTAGTTGTTTCAACTTCCATCACGTACATACTGGAGAATGCCACGTAGTGTAGATAATATGATGATGCATGTGTTCGTTGTGTTATTGCTTCACAATCACCATCAAATATGGGGACAGTGTCCACAACAATGAATCACTGTTACCTCAAGCATACAGTACAACTTTGAAGCAAGGGCAGCAAACTTCCCAGAAGTACCCTCTTCACCCAAGGAGCCTAGCTAGAATTAACATGCTATAGATGAAATCCCCTTCCCCCACACCCCCTCGCCCCGCTTCCCTTTATCCAGATGTCATTGTCAGCACCTTTCCTTTATCATACATAGAACCTCAAATACAAGTTAGGTTACAGTAATACTGATGTACTTCATCCTAGCTTGCTACAGTAGTGTGTTGCTTTTTGCACTTGAAATGGCAGAACTTCATAGACAATTGACCTACAGTAGGTCCAAACTGCAGTGCAGTAGTTCCATTACTGATGGTGTTAAAACATAGAATATATTTATTGTAAGATACAAAGATACATTTAGAGCAGGATGAAACTAAGGATACACTGTACATCAAAAGTGCTTCATGTTTTCATACACCAGAATGTTTACAACATAGGATTCATATGCTATCAGTATGGTGTAATTCCATTTCTAATTCCATTACCAAAAATGTAATCCCATTAATACCTTAAAAAATGTAGGGAAACATGGTCCGATTTTGTTTTCCTTAGTAGCTCATGAGTTATGTTGTTCAAATTGAAAATTTGAAATCAAAAACAAATCCCACAAAAAAGAGCAAAACACTTAACTTTTTCATGTTTTTATGGCAACAGAATTACATGCCTAATTTATCAATATTTTACCATTTCTACAGTATCTCTGTAAGGCAGAAATAAATCTAGGCAAATATGCTCTTACATTGACTATTGGGATGTATGTTTATTACTGATGCATGTATGAATTGATAATAACTTTTCAGTCTAGGTGCTCATGTTTCACGATAAAAGGTAAAAATGAGAAATGGCACTGGTTTTTTTAAAATACCAATTCTACCAGATTTGGGTTAAAATGATATAATTGCAGTATCACCTCAAAATAATGTCTTTGGGAATTAGAAATTATACTAAATTTTAAGAAACATTAAAGTTCATAGCTTAAATCATTTCCATTTTTCTGTCATACAGTCTACTGGTTTGCTAGTACAGTAAATACCCAATCCTTGTGCAAAAAACCTGCCTCAATTGAAGCTCAGCTGTCTAAGCAAAAGCTAATAGAGACAAGTTTTTTAATCAGTTTAATGTTAGACAGCATGCTAAATAACTCACATGAGTTTTTCCACCAAACTTATCCACACAAAAAGTTTTACAGCAGAAATAAGCTCAAATTGTGTTGATTTTTTAAGGTTTACTTCAAAAAGCTTTCATTAAAACTACATAAATCACTTAATGTTTATTATTTTCTGTGTGTAATTGTGTGGCAGACCTCTATGTAACAGAACACAAAAAGCTGGAATACTGTTGCTTTTATAGTCTTGAATATTCCAGCAAGCACTACACTTTGTTTCGGACATAACAATATGTCAACAATTTTAAAAGTTCAAATCTCCTGCCATTTTTAAAGTTTATGGGATAAAAAAAGAAAAGCATTCCTTTTGAGAGAAAATCAATATAGTCTTACAGTTGTACTGAGAAATTCAGCACAAAATTCAAAATACTGTAACAGTGGTATTAAGAATGGTCTGACTCTGCCATAACACTAGTGGTACATGGCCTACATACAGTAGGCCTTATGGGGTTTTATTCCAATGTGTACATCCTTCATTTAAGATTTTATTGGGGTTAGTTTTGCCCATTCTTTCTTAAGTACTGAAAATACTATAAGGTGCTGTAGTTCCAACAGCTTAATAAGCCCACTTTAAGGTGTCTGATCATTCTTGTTTCAGAAGTAACATTTTGTCAACAGTTTCTCTTCATCTAATGCCTCTGTTAACACTGACAGACTTAAGTCTTAAACAGCAAAGTACAGTAACATCATGAGATCTCATATGTGGAAAATGTTGGGAAGCTGGTAGGCCCCTTCCTTGGAAATTTGGGTATTTGGAAAAAAATTAACCTTTTCGGGGAAAATATAGAAGGAATTCTATACAAATGAACAACCTTTTTCCCAACCATGCACATACAGTAGAACTCTGAAATTGTACCATGTAGCAAAGGTAACAACAATGTAAATAGAACTGTAATATGCACTGAAAATAACAGGCAATCTGAATTTCTTTCAAATTACATAAACATCTCCATGTTTTGGACAGAGTGAAACAAAAATAACTGTCAAGCTTGTCATCTACTGAAAATAGCTTTCCCCAAAGAATAAGCCCTTTAAAATGCCATGATTTTGATTTGGGAATTCACAGCAAGTAAATGTGAATCTCAAAATACTGTACTGTATCTAAAACACTCTGAATAGACTTTTGCAGTGTTGAAGTAGAGCCACAGGGGCAGAGACCATACCTGAGTAAGTTTAAAGCCAACTACTACAACAGGTCTATCTTTTGGAACAGTTAGTGTGTTTCAAAACATGTCTTAAATAGCCCACCTGGATGATTATTTGGTTGTGATGTATTACACAAAAAGTATTTTCCTGTGAAATTTGTTATTCCATGAGCAAAACAACAAAACATCAGCCAAAATTCAACTAATGGATTTCTGTTTTAGCAAGTTATAGCAGAACCCTAAATTGATGCACCCAGTATTTTGGCCTCTGCAGGTGTTGACCAACTTTGTATGATGTGTTTTCATTTAAGGATCTGCAAGAGAACTTGTTATTTATCTCCATAAAAATGTAGGATGACAGTTTTTTGGCTACAACAAAACTTTCAGCGAAGGAAAAATTTTCATCTTTGCACAGAAAACCACATTTAGCCAAATCAAATTTTGTGCAATGGAAGCCAGAGGGATAACAAAATTGACATGATGCTATAACATATCAGCAGAAGACAGATCTAGGCTACTTTTTTCTTTTAAAAATAGCAAAACCCTACCAGATTTTTGTTAAAATGTAGTAAAAATATGACTGCAGGAAACTGCTTCCTTGTAGTTTTACCTCAAGAAAATGACCTAAGAAAGAAGCCAAGTTTGAAATAGGCCTACTTTAAAATTAATTTTGATGAAATCTGAGCCAGTAAGGTACAGTATGCATCACAGATTGCAGCAGACCTAATAGAACAATAACAGCCTTTGCTAACTAAACTTCAATCAGAGGTAATTTGAGCTGTTTTGCAGTTGTTCCATTTTTCAATTATGAATTTCACTTCTGATGCTAGAAATGAGTTTTAAAAACCTTCCAAAATGACATAAAGTTGATTTCAAAATTATTCTCTATAATTATTTGTATGACTGTTCTTAAATGTGGTAATTTATAGCACTTTATTTGCTTGTTTTTGAAGCAATTGACTCAAGATTCCTTCATAAGCATTGTTGCATGTACTCACGCCTGCAAAAAGCTGGACGCAAAGACGCATTGCGTCCGCAAAAATCTTGCTGCAGCTAGAAATTTTCATCTTAGTCCCAAATTAGGAAGACCAGGTGAGCTGGAAATTTTGGTTTTCAAAGTATGTGCGCCCAAGAAGTTTCGCAAGTTATGCAGCCATGCATGTTAGTGTTCGACCGATCATCTGTTAGATAATCGGCATCGGGCCGATTATCGCACAATTGGTAAACAATCGGCATTGGTAAAATTTTGTCATTCAACCGATTACCATTACCGATTATTTGAAAACTGGAAACAGGGCTAAAATACACTTCAAAGTTTCTGCAAAAATCTTTATAATTCACCAAAACACCTATTTTTTTAAGTTCCTGCCCAAAATATCAGCTCTGATACTCACAAAACTTGCAACATTTTAAGCTCTCCAAATGATAGCGATCGATCATCGTAATTGTTGCCGTAACTCTAGTGCAGCCATAGAATTAAAAGTAAGGCCTTACTTTTAATTCTATGAGTGCAGCACAGTACAGGTGCATGAAAGGGCACACAGTATTACCTAGAAGGTGTGTATGCCACGGAACATGCCACAATCTGCATACAAATTGTACTACAGGAAGAAATGACTTCTCGCTACAGTTTTTTCAAGTTTCAGTCCTAACCACATCATCGATACACATTTGGTGCACATACGTACTGTAGCAACTTTGGAAACTCGAGGCTTATTATCCTGTATAAATTATGCCACTTCCCACATTCCTTTCGTTAAGTTTTTAACTACCTATGACTTGCACATGCGCACACGTAATTGCCGTATACATGTACAGTTCTTGCGAAGTTGAAGTTCACCTACAAAGCACACCAGTACAGTGTGTAATACATTATGCAAGCTAAGTGCACTGCCCGCCCTTTTTACGTAGCATGTTGGTCATGAACTACTCCGCGCTCCTAACTGATGAACGAAGGGAAACGGGCCCATGTTAAATTCACGCTGGAACGGCATCAGTTTTTCGATTATGCAGGGCTGAAATTTAGCACTCGTCCGATCGTCAGTGACGGGTAAAATTTGCATCGGACAACCACTTTCTCTCCTTGAACTTGTCCGATGGACGAGCAGATTTTATTTGTAACTGAATAGTTCCCTACATCAGCAGGAAAGTATGTCATAAAAATCCCCTTAAGAAGTGGCAGTGAGACAATGGTATTGGCTACCATTTATCATTGTACCATGCCAATAAATATGGAAAAGTGCAGAATTTAAAGTAAATGTTTGTTTTCTGTGGCAGAGACAGGAAATAGAATTGTTCATCTCTTGTTCGTCACTTTCATTCGGACAACCAAAAACTATTTCGGACAACCTAAATTTAGTTTTAGGTTGTCCGGTGGGCAACCTGAAAATTTCCTTAAAAATCAGGCCTGAATTTATCGGGAATTAGTTTTACATTTCATTTGGAGAATCTTTTACATAAGACGTAAGTGTTGGGCAAGACGCTTTAAAAAGGGTTTAAAAAATATATATCCATATCTTTAAGTAACCATGAGATGAGTAAATCAAGTAAATTGAGTGGAATGTTTAGTGGCCCTTAAGGCCAGTTTTGCTTAATACTGGGGTGGGTAGGCTACTATATAGCACTACTACAGTCCAGTACAGACCTTTACACGGAATCTTCCGACATGATCGGTGTATAGAACTACTGTAGGCAGAGCCTTATGTAAGCCGACAGACTTTGGTTAACTTTAAGCCTGTGACATCTTACGAAAGCATGTATTTATGGTTGATTTTTATCTCAGTATTTCGAGAGGAAATCCTTCAAAAAACAATATTCCATTCGTGGAATGTGGGGTACTGTTATTAATCGTTCATCTCTAGTGTTAAGGTTATGTTATGGTGTGTGAACAAAGTTTGAAATATGCGACTGACGGCGAGAACACATGACCTTCCTATACATGTAAATAATTGATAATCGCCATTCTTGTGAATCTCAACTGATCTTAACAACCAATGATCTGGTGCAATCTTTAGACCATAGATCCCAGACTGATATGATAATTATGGATTTTTCTAAGGCTTTTGATACGGTCCCTCATAACCGTTTGCTTTGTAAGTTACAGAATTATGGCATTAAAGGCCATACTCTTACTTGGATTTCTAACTTCCTTAAGTTACGCAAGCAGAGGGTTGTGGTGGGTGGTGATTTCTCGGATTGGGTGGATGTCATCTCTGGTGTCCCCCAAGGTACTGTTTTAGGTCCTCTCCTATTTTTAGTCTATATTAATGACATGCCTGATAATATCTCTTCTGAAGTCAGACTTTTTGCTGACGATTGTGTTATTTATAGACAGATAAAGAATAACCTTGACCAGGTTCAACTCCAAAAGGATTTAAACACCCTTTCTGAGTGGCAAAATAAGTGGCAAATGCACTTTAACGTACCAAAAAGTGTTTTTCTATGAGGATCACTCACTCAAGGAATCCCAAACTTTTTAATTATTCTCTAGACAAAGATATCCTTGAGTCCACTGCCTCTCATACTTACCTAGGTGTTGACATTTCAAACAATCTTACCTGGAATAGACATATTAACCACATCACTTCGTCTGCAAATACGTCTCTGGCGTTTATCAGAAGGAATCTATACTCCTGTCCCAGGAGTGTTAAAGCTAATGCCTACCTTACTCTTGTCAGGCCTTTATTGGAGTATTCATCTTCTGTTTGGGATCCCTACTGTAGTGTACGGTAATGAGTGCATGTATGCATTGATGGAATAGTACGTCTAGTAGTTGAGGGCGTGATTGAGAGAAAAGAGGTTCGAATAAAGATGGCCGACAGCCAGTAACAAACTGTATCTCACTCTCCATTATTTGGGCCTTGTTGTCGATACAAAGGACACTACAATGGCGACGAGTATGGTGAACTTACCGCCCCCGCCAACCTTCATCCCAGAAGGAGAAGCCGTTGCAGATAGATGGCGCAAATGGAAGAAATCGTTCAATTTTTACATCAGCGCGTGCGGGGTGAGTGATGACAAGCAGAAACGTGCGCTGCTATTGCACACAGCAGGCACTGAAGTACAAGATATCTTTGACACCTTAGAAAACACGGGGGATGACTTTGCCACAGCAATCCATGCTTTAACAACTTATTTTGAACCCAAACAAAACGTGGCCTACCAGAGGCATGTTTTTAGGCAAATAAGCCAGGAAAGTGGGGAAACAATTGACAATTTCGTAACCAGAATTAAGAAAGCTGCAAAAACATGTGATTATGGGACACTGTATAACGATATGGTTCGTGATCAGGTGATCGATAAGTGTAGATCTAACCAGTTGCGTCGCAGACTATTGCGTGAACCCAATCTTGACCTTGATAAACTCATGAATATAGCAAGAGCTTCAGAGGCAGCTGAAAAGCAAGCTAACTACATGGAAAATGTGAACAGTAACATAAGCCCGTCAGGTGCTGTAGGCCTAGGCGGAAATGTACAAGCAATCAGAACAAATCAACAAAAACCGGATAGGCAAAAACAGAACACAAGGCCTAGTAAAGGAATATCAAATGGGAACAGACAGATCCAGTGTTTCAGATGTGGGCGTATGGGACATATGGGGAAAGATTGTGTCATCACCAAGGGCAAACAGTGTAGCAAGTGTGGAGGACTGAACCATTTTGCGAAAATGTGCAGGAGTAAGCCATCCTATCAACCCAGAAAAGAGCCAGCCCAACAGAAATATGGAGGACCAAGTAGATCAAGGCGTCAAGACCGAGCCAACGCTGTAATGTTTACTGAGGATGACACGTATTACGCCGTGGAAGCTAGCGGGACACAAGATGCAATCCCAGAACCACAGACTCCAGCGACTGATGACTATGTGTTTACGGTGAAAAGTAAAGACGCTGGCCGAGTTGACCTTACTATTGAAGGACAAACAGTAACCATGATGGTCGACACTGGAGCTAGTTGCAATATCATAAATCATGATGTATGGACTAAGGTTAACAATGGTAATAATGGTAGGTTGCAGTTAACGAAGTGTAAACGTAATTTATTTCCATACAGTGTAAATACACCAATGAAAATTTTGGGCATGTTCAAGGGACAGGTAAAAGTGACTAAAGAGTCTTCCATAAGCCAAGAGCTAGAATTTGTGGTGGTCCCTGGAAATGATACCCCTCTCCTAGGCAAGGAAAGTTCAGTAAAACTAGGGTTATTGTCTTTCAGTCCCCATGTATATGAAGTCAAAAGTGAAGTTGACATTGAATATCTAGTGAATGTAAAATATGCAGAGTGCTTCAAAGGCCTTGGAAAATTGAAAAATTTTCAACTCAAAATCCATATTGATCCTGAAGTGCAACCAGTAGCTCAGGCTGTGAAGAGAGTACCATTTAGCATGAGACAGAGGCTAAACAAAAAACTAGATCAACTAGAAAAGTTAGATGTGATTGAAAAAGTTAATGGTCCCACTCCATGGATTTCTCCACTGGTTGTGATTCCCAAAACAAATGATGATGTAAGAGTATGTGTTGATATGAGAAGGCCAAACGAAGCAGTCCTAAGAGAAAGGCACCCGATACCCACACTGCATGAAATTTTGGGGGAAATGAGTGAAGCAACAGTGTTCTCCAAATTGGATCTCACTATGGGATACCATCAGATTGAACTAGAGCCTGAATCTAGGGGGATAACTACTTTCACAACACATAAAGGCCTATACCGGTACAAACGGTTAGTATTTGGTTTATCCTCAGCTTCTGAAATTTATCAACACCTGATTCAACAAACACTTCACGGATGTGAAGGGGTCAGAAACATCTCTGACGACATAATTGTCTTTGGTAAAGATCAAAATGAACATGATCAGAGATTAGAAAGAGTATTTGAAAAGCTCAAAGAAGCAGGCCTTAGGCTTAATAGAGCTAAATGTCAGTTCAGGATGTCAAAGGTACTTTTTATGGGGCATGTTTTGTCAGCTAAAGGAATAGGCCCAGAACAAAGAAAGGTAGATGCAGTAATGAATGCAAGGGTACCTAAGACACCTGGTGAGGTGAGAAGTTTTTTGGGACTTACAAATTATTGTAGCAGATTTATTGCAGATCATGCAACAGTTAGTGAACCCTTAAGAAAACTAACAAGGTCAAACACAAAGTGGGAATGGACTGAAGTCCAACAAAATGCATTTCAAGAGCTCAAGGAAAGATTGGTCAGTAATCAAGTCATGGCATACTTTAATCCCAAAGCCAAAACGCAACTTATAGTTGATGCAAGTCCAGTCGGACTAGGGGCAGTTCTTGTTCAGCAACAAACAGATGGTCAAAGAAAACCAGTTGAATTCGCTAGTAGAGCGTTAACGTCAGTAGAACGGCAGTATTCACAAACTGAAAAAGAGGCACTAGCTGTAGTCTGGGGATGTGAAAAGTTTCACTTACAATTGTATGGTATTGAATTCGAATTGATAACAGACCACAAACCGCTCGAAGTGATATATTCTCCCAAGTCCAAACCATCAGCTAGAATAGAGAGATGGGTTTTGCGTTTGCAGCCATATAGATTTAAGGTAATATACAGGCCGGGTCCAACAAATGTAGCAGACCCTCTATCCAGATTATTGTCAAGTAATGAAGCCAATGAAAGTGATAACTGTGCAGAGGAATATATTTGTTTTGTTGCAAGAAATGCTGTTCCTCGTGCCATGACAATGGAGGAAATCGACAAATGCTCACAAAATGACCCAGAAATTCAGGAACTCAGAAACCGCATACACACAGGTAAATGGGAAGGTTGTAACAAGAGTTATTATGCCGTGAGACATGAACTCACAACATTTGGTAATATGGTACTAAGGGGAACACGAATTGTGATGCCCAGACCATTACGAGAGCAGACGTTGAAATTAGCTCATGAAGGTCATCAGGGAATAGTGAAAACAAAGCAAAGACTTAGGCAAAAAGTATGGTGGCCAAATATTGATAGAGAAGTAGAAGGCATGATTAGGCAGTGTCATGCATGTCAAGTGGTAAACAAAGCAGCACAGGCAGAACCAATCCAACCATCAAAATTGCCTGAAGGTCCCTGGGAAGATTTGGCAATTGACCTGTGTGGCCCATTTCCAAGTGGAGAGTATATTATTGTGCTAACAGATTATTACTCCAGATGGCCAGAAGCCACAGTATTGCGCAGTATCACCAGTCAAACCACAATTAACTGGTTAAACCATGTATTTAGCTCTCATGGGTATCCAAAGTCCATAACATGTGACAATGGTGCACAATTTGTATCAAAAGAGTTCTGTACATACTTAAGTGACCATGGTATTCACCACAGAAGGGTAACACCTTACTGGCCACAAGCAAATGGTCAAGTAGAGAGAATGAACAAAGTGTTTTTGAAACTAATCCGTGCTTCAGTGGTCGAGGGTAAAGACTGGAGAAAAGAATTAACAAACTTCTTGCTAATTTATAGGAGTTCGCCTCATATCACCACCGGTTTGTCACCAGCTGAAATGCTGTTCAAAAGGCAGATTCGAACAAAACTTCCACAAGTGGGCAAGATGTCTGTCAGTCAAAAGCAATTGAAAGAGGCAATGAGACATGACAGAGCTCAAAAGCAAAGTTACAAAAACTATGCAGACAGGCACAGACGTACCCAAGTAAGAGACATTAAACCGGGTGACAAAGTTCTAGTCAAATGTGAAAAGAAAAACAAACTTTCTCCAGCATTCTACCCTACACCATTCAAAGTTGTTAAGAAAATGGGAAATTGTCTCGAATTGATGAGACCAGATGGTATTAAGTTTAGGAGAAATGTATCCCACACAAAACTCTACAAAGGAGGAGAAGGTGAAATTGGAGATGCAAATCTGTATGACTTAGAAGAAGATGACATATGTGATAATGGTGAAGGTGAAAACATACCTAACCACCAAAGGGAAAATGACAGACCTAGGAGAAACCGTCACCCTCCAAGGTGGCTGGATGATTATATTACATGATTTTGTGTATTGTGCTTCATACAGGTTACAAAAAAAAAATGAGTGTATTTTACTCAATTTTAAAGAGAGGTCAAAGGACAGTAACTTCAATCATTTTTGTTCGAGTGAAATTTGAAAAGTATCTGTTGTAAGCAGTCGACTGGTAGAAAACAGTCAGAAGCATTCTTCAATTATTCAGAATTTACATAATCTTTTGTATATTGTAAATTGGCATATGCTGACATGTGATTTCAAGATTGATATCTTAGAACAAGTTTATTCATTGATGCATTTTAAAGCAGCAGAGTTAATCACCTACTTTGTTTTGAGATAAGGTTCAAATCTGAAAGAAAAGGGGGAATGTAGTGTACGGTAATGAGTGCATGTATGCATTGATGGAATAGTACGTCTAGTAGTTGAGGGCGTGATTGAGAGAAAAGAGGTTCGAATAAAGATGGCCGACAGCCAGTAACAAACTGTATCTCACTCTCCATTATTTGGGCCTTGTTGTCGATACGAAGGACACTACACCGTTTCCCTATCCAATAAGGTTGAGCAAATTCAACGTAGGGCTGCTAGGTTTGTCTGTAATGACTATTCCCCCCATAGTAGCGTGACTGAAATGTTAAAAGATCTAGGGTGGGATAGCCTTAAAGTCAGGCGTACTGTCAACAGGCTAGCTATTTTTCACAAAGCCAGATTGGGTCTCCTAGCCTTGCCAATGAACAACCTTCAACCGGTCCGGCGGCCTTCTAGGCATCATCATTCAAATAGCTTTTTACATATATCAACCAATAAGGACTGCTACAAATACAGTTTCTTTCCTCGGACCGTCAGGGACTGGAACCTTCTCCCCCAGAACATAACAGATCTCGAGGACCCCAAGCAGTTCAAGAGCGCAGCCTTGAGGATTCTCAGACGGGACGACTAACTTCATGCGCACACCCAACCCTGCACGTTTGACTCCACCAGGAGTGTTGTGCAGTATTTATCCAGATCCAGATCCAGATCGGCATCGGCCCGATTGTGTAATTGAATAATCGGTAATCGGTGATCACCAATTATGGCATAATCGGTCGAACACTAATGCATGTACTGCCACCTAACGTGAGGCTAGGCCTACATTCAAAATTCATTTTCTACCGATTACGCACTCCGAACACCACCAAAATATAGCACAATGAGGAAGACTGTAACAAAATGTTACAGTAAAGTTTCATTGATTTTTGTAAATGTTTTGATATTTTTATGGTCCCAATGTTCCTTATGTGATCGACTCATAATAAGCCCAGTATAGGCCTAGGCTACATCATGATGTTGGCCTTGCCAAATATGTCGCGTAACTGGTACCACAATGCTAAGGTAAAGCTAAGTTGACTTTGAATTTGATGCAGCGCCAGCCCTAACATTACGTTACAGTGCTTAAGCGATACGAGATGACCCATACGAACAACAAAATAATGGGGCGTATTTAAGTCTACATTAGCCCCCAAACAGTAAAGAGATGATCCAAGGACCCAAAAAACAGCGTGGAAAAAGAATTACCTTACGATCATGCACGATCATGCGGTCTTGTCACGGACTTCTTCTTGTATCTTGTATACACGGCTTTTGGTAAGTCAAGTACGCAACGGGTATGGTAAGCTATTTGTGCAATAATTCGATAAGCACAGTTTTAATTTTCACCGATTGGACTCGGCTTTTCGACCGAAAAACAAAGTTTTTCCTGAAAATCTCAGTTTCTCGTTTTTCGATAAACACAGTTTTTCGATAAACTCGGTTTTTCGACCGAAAAACACAGTTTTTCGATAAGCAAGGTTTATCGAGCGAAAAACACAGTTTTTCGATAAACTCTGTTTGTCGAGGGAAACTTAAAGACAGACTGTCATCACCCCAAAGTATATTTTTAGTGTATGTATATCAAAATTCTCAGTTGGTGACTGCTCTTTGATTGACATCAAAGTTTGAAAATTTGAAAGATGCAGAGTAGCTCACATTCCACACAAGGGAGAGAGAGTACTTTTATTACATTTTATAGCCATGTATGCTCACCAGGACATGGCCTTTAAGCAATGAAACAGGTATTTTCTTGCACAAGGAAGAGCCTCATACAGTTATGGGAGGAGCTAGAAGATGCATAGTTGGGAGAATTGGAACTGTCTGGGATCATGAAAATTCCCCTTTAAACACACTAAACTCAGTTTTTCGACCGAAACACATTTTCGATAATTAATTCGAGCAAAAAACAGAGTTTTTCGAGAAACTCTGCTTTTCGGTCGAAAAACAGAGTTTCTCGATAAAGTCACTGTTTTTCAGTTACGTGTCTCAGGCTTCCGTCTGAACGGGATGCGTGAAAATTTTCTCGTAGGATCGCGGGGGGGGGGGGGGCTATCAGTAATTCATGTTATCTGATTTGTTTGTCATGATTATTCATAGCGTCTTCCTACTTCGTACATTGTCCGAAATGCTTGCATTGCAACTCCCTGGCAATGTAATTACTTGACTTGAATAACGATATATCCAGGGTAGTTGTAGAGGGGGTGTGACACCCCTATCATCCACGCAGTCGGCAAAATCCTGCACTAGTCGGTAAAATGAAGGAAAGAGGGAAGTCCAGACGAAGGAAAGTTAGAGGTAAGAAGAAAGAAAAAAAAAAAAGAAAAAGGGGGAAAGAGAAGAGGGAGAGAGAAAGACCGAGCGAAGAGAGAAAAATAAAAGGAGGGACAAAGCAGGGCATGAGAAAGGGGCCGGTGCAGACGGAAGACAGGAAACTGGAATGCATTTGTAGACAACGTTTGTCCAGGGAGGTTTTATTAGCTAATAACACCTCCCAGGTTTATCACAATATTTTCAAAGACCGTAAGCAACACTTTTTGAAACTTAAAACATGTTCTGTCGGCAAAAAAACCTTCATAGGGCTTTTCAGTATCATTGTATACTGAAGGAGTTCATAGTTTATATGGTTTTCTGCCACTGAGTGGGTAAATTCTGCACCAGTCGGCAAAATGAAGGAAACATGAGAAAAAGAAAGGGGAAAAGAAATGAAAGAAAGAGGACAATTTCTAAGCGTACTCAGAACCCAAAATTTTCGACGCGCTACGCGCGCTGTAATGTCACTCTAGTTTCTTCAGTAGTTACCTTAGTAGTTACCTTACCAAGTAACATGTAGGCAGGGTACACAGGTTATGTAGAGGTCCATATCGCAAAGCCTAGTTGCCGTTCTGTAGTGTGTGTCATGCGGTACGGTCAGTTGGTGAGCGACTCACTGAGCAGTTTGGCTATTTCATCGGGTAGTCCAGGTGGTTTTGACACAATGTGTGTTGTCCCCGATACAGTCTACAACCCCTACAGTCTTTATGTTTTTCTTTTTGTTCTTAATGATAACATGTTTTGGGGGCGGCCGCCTACCCAGGGAGGTGTTATTAGCTAATAACACCTCCCTGGCCTACCAAAAATTTCCCACCCTTTGCAATTTCACGATTCAGGCTCAAAAGAACAGTATCAGTGCGCAACTCGGCTCTTGACATATTAAGTGATATAATGCAAAATATACGGTACTCTGCAATGACATGGGATAGTTAGGTTCCTTCATATCCTCTTCTTACCCCCCTCGACATGGTGTCGGAACTTGAGCTCGCTGGCATGGCCCGGCCCCATGTCGGGAAAATTCTGTCGCCACCCATGGTCGGTTTACTTATTTAAGCTTTCAAAAGGGTCATTTCTGCGATAAACCCCAAATTTTCGGTATGCTTTACATACATACTGACTTTTATATAGCCCAAATTCCATATGATCAATGCGCTTACCAAAACAAGAAAAATTGATGCCAACAAAATAACAGTCAATTAAATAGGTAAGTCTTAAGTTGTTTTTTGAACAGTGTAACAGATTTCGAATGCCATATGTGAAAGGGCAGAGAATTCCATAACACAGGGCCAGCAATAGAAAAGGCACCATCACCTATACTCGCTTTTTGGAAGGAGGTATCAGGATTAGGGTCCCATCCGTTGCAGACCTGGTAACAGGACCATATAAAGGTGAGGTTTTCCTGTGAAGCATACTAGAGAGATAAGTCGGAACAAAGTTATTCAAACATTTGTAAACATATAAACAAAATTTAAATTAAATTCTTTCACGAATAGGTAGCCAGTGAAGGGCACGCAGAAGAGGTTTCGGACTATCTAATCTAGCTGCCGAGAAAATAAATTTAGCACCACGATTTTGCAAGGACTGAATGCGATTAAGGTCATTTGATGACGCACCATACAAAAGGGCATTGCCGTAGTCAAAGCGTGAAAGGAGAAAAGCACGGACAACAGAACGACGAGTCTCTTTATCAAGATAGTGGCCAATGCGAAATAAATTTCTAAAATGATAATTACAAGATGAGACTAGGCTGTTAACCTGTTTTGTCATTTTAAAGTTTGAACTTTGCCCACTCTTCCTCAGTTTCGTTACTAATAGCTAAATATAGAACAAACCCTTTCCATCTTTCCAAGTAGAATTTATCGTTTTATATAAATGCCGGGAATGTCATCTCATTTCGCTGAACTAAGTTAATGTTCTCTTGAGTCTGTCTTTCTGTACGGCTCGTGACTCGAGGAGGGAAGTACAATTTAAGTTGTGCCCGATAGGCCAACTGCCTGGATAATGGACCTATATAAGCTTTAAATAAGTTGATTATTTTTAGTGTTAAGTCTACCCAAAAATTTCGCGCGCTTTGCGCGCTTTGCAATTTCACAGTTTAGATTTCGGGACTGAAACCTTAAATCGGGCCGAACTATTTTCCTCTAGTATATACAAAATTTTATGCAATTTATGTCCCCCAATGGCATGGTATACTACACAGGTTTTCTTTAAATCTCCCCTCACCAACCTCTCGACGGCATCGGGGCTGTCGATCAGGCTTCGGGTCGTTGCCTCCCCTTCCGTTGGGCAAATCCTGGGGCCACCCCTGCTGGACCACTACCGGTTGTACTAACGGTTCTCAGCTCTAAATGCATCGCTTATCAACACTTTTCTGTCGGCATTTGTTTCTTCTCAGTCGGCAAAGACGGCACACCTCCCCCCCCCCCCCCATGATAAATGCCCTGGCGACGCCCCTGGATATGCCTGTATACAAGTGAGATATTAATCGTGTCCAAAACTTAAAGAGCAGTTGATGGCAACTCGGTGTGACATATACTGACAAAGATTGACGCTGACTGAAACTATTCGGAGGTCAACTGCTTTGACTGAATGTCAAGTTAACTTCAAACTAGGCTCTTTAAAAGACACACACACACTCACACAAATTGCTAGCCTTTCTGAGAGTCAGTGACGAATGGTGTGAGTGAGGGGGCTTATCTAAAGTACCAACCCAACAAGTATGCCCAGTTGTTCACCGGGTCAAACAAGAGGCAGGCTTTTGTCTGAAACTGGGGTGTGAAAATCTTGGGGAAGGAGTGTCCTCTCCTCTTTGGGATGTTTTAAATATGATTTAAGGCCAGATGCCAATACTATGGTGTCACTTGTGCCCATTCCTTCGCCTTTTCAATCCCGCCCCTGGATGATATGTGTAGGACGTTACCTTCCGAGATCCTCCGTAACATGGTGGTTCTGAGTTAATTTACATGTAACTCCCTGTACCACTGATGTATGCTCACTCGGAGACTGTGACTACAGTGACATTTCTTTGGTTACGCGTATGGGACCTTTTTTTCTAACTTCAGTCCGCGACTCATCATTTGAAAGCTCAAACTCACGGTCTTACCAGTGTTATGAGCTTATAACCACAGCCTCAGTGTATCCGCCTGGCAACTCCCTGGTTTTACACTCCGCAGGGCGTGACATTCACTTAAAGTACGAGAACTTGCTTTTGTCTAGGCAGGAAGTTGGCCTGAGACATCGGTGTTACGTAAGAGGTAGTGATTCACGGGGAGAGCACGGGTTCCCTCCAGACAGTGGGTGGTATAGGCACTGTCAGTCAAACGTATTTGTACTTGTAATTGGTCAGTACTGGGAAGCGCTGGGTGGGAACCAGCTCTGATTGGTCGTTAATTTAGCACACTAAGGTATAGACATACAGTTAAGCTATAGTGATATCGAACCGTATATAATGTTATGTATTTTGAGGGATTAGGGGCTGGGAAACAAGCTTCCGCTCTGACTAAGTGTTCCATAGCCGAACTGTCGCAGCTAAGAAGTTTGCATCTTAGAAGTTAGAAGCAGAATGTAAAAGTACAAGTCCTGAAAGTCGAGTAGTTCGAGTTTGTTCGGCGCAACCCCTGACGCCGGCGCAAGCCCTGACGCCGGCGCAACCCCGACGCCGGCGCAAGCCCTGACGCCGGCGCGCTACCCGACGCTGGCGCAACCCCGACGCTGGCGCAACCCCGACGCCGGCGCTACCCCGACGCCGGCGCACCCCTACCGTCGCCTGAGTCCTGCATCTCACTGCTGCAGCGACAGTTTGAGTATCCTGTATATAGAGTTGCTGGTTAGCTATGTCTTAATTATGAGTTATAATTACAGTGTTCGTGTATCACCTTTTCCATATTATTTTTCGTGATTTAGTAGCCTATAATTAGATATGACAAACTTAACACCTGTGTAGTAATCTCTCTCTTTCTCCCACGTGTACCTCCCTGTTCCTGTGTGCCGTATACCCAGCCGAATGTTTTACCAGCCCCCCCCCCCCCGCCCTCCAGTTCTTGTGTCAGATATACTCCAGACTCGACAGAGGCTAAAACGTTACAGTAAGTTTTCTCCTATAAACCTGTTGCTTAAAAAGCCAGTTTGTTGGGGTCCTATTAAAGTGGACCTAAAGTCTAAAAATTCAAAAATATATATTTTAGAGGTTACAAAATTAATCTTATTGGTCCAACTCCCATTGTCATAGCTTATTCCATTGCTGAGATATTAAATGTTAAAATTTATTCACTTAAATCCAAACAGTTCATTGCGCAATGATTTTTGACATTCTTGTTGTACAACTCACATTAAATGCTTTGTTTTCTTTTAAAATTAAAATGTTTATATGACCTTGACCGCTTCCTGTTTTCTTGCATGACATGCTGTACAGAGAGGGCTTATATAGTCAAGTCACCCCAAAGCAGTAAGAACTCGATCACATTTTGGCACAAGGTGCGGTGGCTTTCAGAAAAACAAAGAAATACAAAGATTGTAATTTGAGTAGTACAACAATGACATCACAAATTATTGCGCAATCTACCTTTTTAAATCGAGTGAATAAACTTCAACATTTTATATCTCAGCTTAAGACAGTCCTGTGAAGATGGGAACTGGACCATTGGAATTCAGTTTTCATGCTCTGTAATGTATATTTTTGAAATTTCAGATTTTAGGTACACTTTAAGGAAGGAAGAAGTAATTTCAACCTCGAGGCTATTGCCTAATTTGCACCAATTTTATAATCTGTTTTGAGTAAAGTTATTGGTCTATAGTTTTTATGTAAAGTAGGGTCTTTTTGTGGCTTCATAATTAGAGTAATAATACCCCTGGTCTGTTCTTTTGTAAGCCTACCCAACCTGTATCCATAATTAAGGGAATCAACTACTAATTGTCCAATCAAAGGCCAAAAAATTTTATGGAAATTACTAGACAAGCCATCACTTCCAGGGGTTTTATCATTTTTCATTGCCATAAGGGCTTGGAAACATTCATGCAAAGTAAGATCTCCCTCTCTGGCTAATAACACGTTTTCATTTCTAGTTGGCTGAGGGGGAAGGTCGTCAAAGAAGGGATCTGGATTACACGCATTTGAAGTATGTAAGGAAGCATAAAAGTCCCTGATGTAATGGAGAATATCGCCATTTCCTACCAAAACATTATCGTTTTCATCTACCAACTTATAAATTACACTAAGGGATTTGTTCCTCTTTTCTAAGTTTAAAAAATACTTGGTGCTTATTTTCTCCCTCTTCTACCCACCTGGCACGACAGCGTACAATTGTACCCTTTAATTTAAAATTATAGTAAACAAGTAAATCATTTTGAACTTTTTTCTTTGTGAATTTATTTATTTATTTACTTATTTATTTATTTGTTTGTTTGTTTATTTATTTTCAAGAAGTGTTTTAAAACATAAGAATATTAATTACAATGAGCTTGAAAAAGCTTTCAACATGTTGGAGTAACGTATGCTTTTTATTACTGAGGAATTTCATTTGTTTGTTTGAGGTCGTTACTGAGCAGGATCTAAACTACTGTAATATGTTACTTACAACATTCAAACATGAAAACTTTATATATATATAGTTCCTTTAAGGATTTTCAGAAGGCGATTGAAACTATTTGGTTTGTACAAAATTTATTAAAATTGTGTTTTACATAAGAGGTGAATTTACAGTATTGCAATTGAAAGGTGGATTGTCACCTTGCATAACGAGAGTAACAGTGTAAATACATTAATGTAGATATTTTATATAACTATTTTATTGAATTACCGTTAAAAACGGGAGAAATCAAAAGACCAGAAAAAACGGAGGAAAAGAAATATTTATTTATTTATTCATTCATTCATTCATTCATTCATTCATTCATTCATTCATTCATTCATTGATTCATTGATTCATTGATTCATTTATTTATTTATTTATTTATTTATTTATTTATTTATTTATTTATTTATTTATTTATTTATTTATTTATTTATTTATTTATTTATTTATTTATTTATTTATTTATTTATTTATTTATTTATTTATTTATTTATTTTTTTATTTATTTATTTATTTATTTATTTATTTATTTATTTATTTATTTATTTATTTATTTATTTATTTATTTATTTATTTATTTATTTATTTATTTATTTATTTATTTATTTATTTATTTATTTATTTATTTATTTATTTATTTATTTATTTATTTATTTATTTATTTATTTATTTATTTATTTATTTATTTATTTATTTATATTTTTTATTTATTTATCTATTTATTTATCTATTTATTTATCTATTTATTTATCTATTTATTTATCTATTTATTTATTTTTTAGGAAAGCAGGTATAAAATGTCAGATGGCAGAACATATGTAATGACGGGAACCAAGGAATCTGTTCTTGCCGACTTCGAGATAGCCCTTACCGCCAAGCTCGTCTGGCAAGGAGTCTCAAGAGAGGGTTACTGGCTAGCGGAGGTGAAAACCAAAGAGGATGGTGACATAATTACCAAGTATATATTACATGTATACTACATTATCAGTGACACGATGTAAAAAAAAAGTGACACGTAATTCCGCAGAACATCACTCTTGTTCTGTTGCAACAATATTGCAATTTGACTCGCAGTATGAACTTCCATAACTTGGATGTGCTTTGGCTGTTGTTTGTGAGGGTAGGAGCGTAAATGACGCTATCCATCCATCCGACTTTGAGATAAACATTTGTTATGCTTTACTTGGATAAAATGACGTTTTTCCAGTATATAGGGAGATATGGTAAGTAAAGGATATATGTGGTTAGTCAAATATAGTTTCCAGGAAGACTGCCAAAGGAGCAACTGAAAGCTGCAACTCTCTTCCTAGGTAAGGCCAGTGCCACAATATTTTTCTTAAGAACTTTGTTGAACCGAAATATTGTTTTGGTTATTAATTTCATTAATATATATTTGCTTTAGGGGTGTTATATGGGAAGGAGAAATCAACAAAAACTGTACCAGTTTTTGAAATATTAACTCTAATCCCTTAAAACATTGAAATTTTGGAATTAAATTTATAGCACCCATAGGCTACAAAAACAGTGTGATCCTTATTTCAGTAATCGATGAATTACAACCCCACCACTTTCAGGGAGAGTAGAGTCCCATATTGGGGGTATCTACCCCTGCTACCCTGTGGGAAAAAATCATAATCAGCTGATTGTCGTTTATCGGTGTATAGGGGTTCATTCTTTTACGTACAGCTCAACAACTAGCTTAAATTGAATTTTTAGACTTCTTGGGGGACACTGAGGCAAGGGAGAAGCGTTCTTCACTGAAGTTTTAATTTAAATGAAAGAATTTTGCATGGGGTACTGCATGTTTAGGGTGTTATATGGGGAGGAGAAATTGACACATTCTATTGCTGGTTTACATCAAACATTCTGCAAAGGTGTTTTCGTTATTAATGCACCCCCCTCCCCTCTTCTCAAACTATGTTCGACGTTATTCATGTTTGGGAATTTATACTAATATCAATAAAAAGCCAGGCTAAGGGACTGGCTTTACAATGACAAACGAAAAACCACGTGTTCTACTTAGTCTTTGAGTACATGCGTGATGTGTTTATTGTAGTTATTTCTGATAGAACTATGTAAAGATAAATTAAGTCACAGCTTAAAAGGAGAATGCAGTCACCTCAGTTTGAATTGGTGTACGCGGTTACCCGGTTTCATGAATGGCTCTTGGAAATCGTGTGACAATATTTTTCTCACCGAATTGTGACATTGACGCAGATCAAGTAACTCCTTGGTTTACATTAAACACATGGGCGTCCGCAGAAAAAAATTCAAGCGGGGCAAAATTTTTTAGGGGGCCCGACTTTTTTCATGGGAAATATTTTACTCCCAGAAAAGAGTTTAGATGCTACTTCCACACGGTGTTGAAATAGGCGTAGCCAGGAATTTGTCAAGGAATGTTGATGTTATATTTTCTTCGTGTTTTTATTTATTTTTTCTTCGTTTTTTCAAGTTTTTGATTTTCGGGGGGGGGCAAGTGCCCCCCTCCGGACCCCCATGATTAAACATGCAATATTTGCATTCTAAAATATTATGAAAGATGCTTGAAGGGAAATAAGAGGATATTTGTGACATTCAGGTGTTATCTCAAATATAAACCGAGGCAACATTTTTTGCCTTCTGTGGTACGGCATCGTTCACATAACAATTCCATTAATCGTTGATGGATGAAACATTTTCACACACTTGGAAGTGTACCCTCATGAGCCCTTCTCTGAAATAATACAGTTCTGTTACATGTATTTAACTTGCGACAATTTCTGAAGTTGTGAACATTTAATAAGCCCTGCAACTGCATATATGCGTATATTTAGTAAAAATAAGACTGTTTCTTGCTGTTTTTATCGGCTAGCTCCTCTTTGATACCGGTAAAATTCACCTTCTTTAAAACCTGAGTTGTGCAGTATGTCAGTGGCCATTCCCGTCAAAATGGTGGTGGGTATCCCAGAGTGTAGCTGAAAGTCCGACCATGGTCGATGATGGCCCATACTTGGTTAAAGGATGGAAACCGCTATCGGTCCGATGGAGAACCGACGGACAATCCGGTTCCGGCCCGGCGGCGGCAGCCGATATAAAACCGCGCAAGAGTTTGGAACAGATTATATACAAACAAGATATCTGAAGAATACATGAAAGAGGTACGCGTATAATACCTCAAATAGGATGATCACAGGGCATCAGGCAAGCAGGATATCGTTGGTTAACATGCGGTTCGCAGGCGGCTTTTGCCTCTTGGCAGCCGGCCGGTGGTCATCCGAAGGGGCAGCCGAATCTGGCACGGCGCCGGCAGCCGACGCTGGCCCGCCGGTCGTGCCGTTCGCGGCCCACCAGCGGACCGCCGGTACCTTGCTATCAGGGAACATCCTGTAACATGGAAATCGACGTTTCAAGTCTGTCCATTTTCACCTTTGTGTAACAGGAACACTGCTGAACAAGTAAATAACGTACCGCTACAGTATAACACCCGAGTCGGTCCCACAAAAAATTCAGGAAGAGGTCTTGATAAGTTTGCAACAAGATTTAACACGTTGTAACATCCTCCAACATGGAAATCGACGTTTCAAGTCTGTCCATTCTCACCTTGGTGTAACATGAACATTGCTAAACAAGTAAATAACGTACTGCTACAGTACAACACCCGATTCGGTCCCACAAAAAATAAAGGAAGAGGTCCTGATAAGTTTGCAACAAGATTTAACACGTTGTAACATCCTGTAACATGGAAATCGACGTTTCAAGTCTGCCCATTTTCACCTTGGTGTAACATGAACATTGCTAAACGCTAAACAAGTAAATAACGTACCGCTACAGTATAACACCCGAGTCGGTCCCACAAAAAATAAAGGAAGAGGTCTTGATAAGTTTGCAACAAGGTTTAACACGTTGTAACATCCTGCAACATGGAAATCGACGTTTCAAGTCTGTCCATTTTCACCTTGGTGTAACAGGAACATTGCTAAACAAGTAAATAACGTACTGCTACAGTATAACACCCGAGTCGGTCCCCCAAAAAATCAGGAAGAGGTCTTGATAAATTTGCAACAAGATTTAACACGTTGTAACATCCTGCAACATGGAAATCGACGTTTCAAGTCTGTCCATTTTCACCTTGGTGTAATAGGAACACTGCTAAACAAGTAAATAACGTACCGCTACAGTATAACACCCGAAGCGATCCCACAAAAAATTCAGGAAGAGGTCTTGATAAGTTTGCAACAAGATTTAACATGTTGTAACATCATGTAACATGGAAATCGACGTATCAAGTCTGTCCATTTTCACCTTGGTGTAACAGGAACACTGCTAATCAAGTAAATAACGTACCGCTACAGTATAACACCCGAGTCGGTCCCACAAAAAAATTCAGGAAGAGATCTTGATTAGTTTGCAACAAGATTTAACACGTTGTAACATCCTGTAACATGGAAATCGACGTTTCAAGTCTGTCCATTCTCACCTTGGTGTAACAGGAACATTGCTAAACAAGTAAATAACGTACCGCTACAGTATAACACCCGAGTCGGTCCCACAAAAAATAAAGGAAGAGGTCTTGATAAGTTTGCAACAAGATTTAACACGTTGTAACATCATGTAACATGGAAATCGACGTTTCAAGTCTGTCCATTTTCACCTTGGTGTAACAGGAACACTGCTAAACAAGGTGTAACAGTATAACACCCGAGTCGGTCCCACAAAAAATAAAGGAAGAGGTCTTGATAAGTTTGCAACAAGGTTTAACACGTTGTAACATCATGTAACATGGAAATCGACGTTTCAAGTCTGTCCATTCTCACCTTGGTGTAACAGGAACATTGCTAAACAAGTAAATAACGTACCGCTACAGTATAACACCCGAGTCGGTCCCACAAAAAATAAAGGAAGAGGTCTTCATAAGTTTGCAACAAGGTTTAACACGTTGTAACATCCTGTAACATGGAAATCGAAGTTTCAAGTCTGTCCATTTTCACCTTGGTGTAACAGAAACACTGCTAAACAAGTAAATAACGTACCGCTACAGTATAACACCCGAGTCGGTCCCACAAAAAAAAAATAAAGGAAGAGGTCTTGATAAGTTTGCAACAAGATTTAACACGTTGTAACATCCTGTAACATGGAAATCGAAGTTTCAAGTCTGTCTTTTTTCACCTTGGTGTAACAGAAACACTGCTAAACAAGTAAATAACGTACCGCTACAGTATTACACCCGAGTCAGTCCCACAAAAAAAATTCAGGAAGAGGTCTTGATAAGTTTGCAACAAGATTTAACACGTTGTAACATCCTGTAACAAGGAAATCGACGTTTCAAGTCTGTCCTTTTTCACCTTGGTGTAACAGGAACACTGCTAAACAAGTAAATAACGTACCGCTACAGTATAACACCCGAGTCGGTCCCACAAAAAAATAAAGGAAGAGGTCTTGATAAGTATGCAACAAGATTTAACACGTTGTAACATCCTGTAACATGGAAATCGACGTTTCAAGTCTGTCCATTTTCACCTTGGTGTAACAGGAACACTGCTAAACAAGTAAATAACGTAGCGCGACAGTATAACAACCGAGTCGGTCCCCCCAAAAATAAAGGAAGAGTTCTTGATAAGTTTGCAACAAGATTAAACACGTTGTAACATCCTGTAACATGGAAATCGACGTTTCAAGTCTGTCCATTCTTAACTTGGTGTAACAGGAACATTGCTAAACAAGTAAATAACGTACCGCTACAGTATAACACCCGAGTCGGTCCCACAAAAAATAAAGGAAGAGGTCTTGATAAGTTTGCAACAAGATTTAACACGTTGTAACATCCTGTAACATGGAAATCGACGTTTCAAGTCTGTCCATTTTCACCTTGGTGTAACAGGAACACTGCTAAACAAGTAAATAACGTACCGCTACAGTATAACACCCGAGTCGGTCCCAGAAAAAAAAAAATAAAGGAAGAGGTCTTGATAAGTATGCAACAAGATTTAACCCGTTGTAACATCCTGTAACATGGAAATCGACGTTTCAAGTCTGTCCTTTTTCACCTTGGTGTAACAGGAACATTGCTAAACAAGTAAATAACGTACCGCTACAGTATAACACCCGAGTCGGTCCCACAAAAAAAAATAAAGGAAGAGGTCTTGATAAGTATGCAACAAGATTTAACACGTTGTAACATCCTGTAACATGGAAATCGAAGTTTCAAGTCTCTCCATTTTCACCTTGGTGTAACAGGAACACTGCTAAACAAGTAAATAACGTACCGCTACAGTATAACACCCGAGTCGGTCGCACAAAAAAAAAATAAAGGAAGAGGTCTTGATAAGTTTGCAACAAGATTTAACACGTTGTAACATCCTGTAACATGGAAATCGAAGTTTCAAGTCTCTCCATTTTCACCTTGGTGTAACAGGAACACTGCTAAACAAGTAAATAACGTACCGCTACAGTATAACACCCGCCGGTCGGTCCCACAAAAAAAAAAAAAAAAATAAAGGAAGAGGTCTTGATAAGTATGCAACAAGATTTAACACGTTGTAACATCCTGTAACAAGGAAATCGACGTTTCAAGTCTGTCCTTTTTCACCTTGGTGTAACAGGAACATTGCTAAACAAGTAAATAACGTACCGCTACAGTATAACACCCGAGTCGGTCCCACAAAAAAAAAAATAAAGGAAGAGGTCTTGATAAGTATGCAACAAGATTTAACACGTTGTAACATCCTGTAACATGGAAATCGACGTTTCAAGTCTGTCCATTCTCACCTTGGTGTAACAGGAACACTGCTAAACAAGTAAATAACGTACCGCTACAGTATAACACCCGAGTCGGTCCCCCCAAAAATAAAGGAAGAGGTCTTGATAAGTTTGCAACAAGATTTAACACGTTGTAACATCATGTAACATGGAAATCGACGTTTCAAGTCTGTCCATTCTTACCTTGGTGTAACAGGAACACTGCTAAACAAGTAAATAACGTACCGCTACAGTATTACACCCGAGTCGGTCCCACAAAAAATAAAGGAAGAGGTCTTGATAAGTTTGCAACAAGATTAAACACGTTGTTATATCCTGTAACATGGAAATCGACGTATCAAGTCTCTCCATTTTCACCTTGGTGTAACAGGAACACTGCTAAACAAGTAAATAACGTACCGCTACAGTATAACACCCGAGTCGGTACCCAAAAAAATAAAGGAAGAGGTCCTGATAAGTTTGCAACAAGGTTTAACACGTTATATCATGCTGTAACATGGAAATCGAAGTTTCAAGTCTGTCTATTTTCACCTTGGTGTAACAGAAACACTGCTAAACAAGTAAATAACGTACCGCTACAGTATAACACCCGAGTCGGTCCCACAAAAAAAATAAAGGAAGAGGTCCTGATAAGTATGCAACAAGATTAAACACGTTGTAACATCCTGTAACATGGAAATCGACGTTTCAAGTCTGTCCTTTTTCACCTTGGTGTAACAGGAACACTGCTAAACAAGTAAATAACGTACCGCTACAGTATAACACCCGAGTCGGTCCCACAAAAAAAAAAATAAAGGAAGAGGTCTTGATAAGTATACAACAAGATTTAACACGTTGTAACATCCTGTAACATGGAAATCGACGTTTCAAGTCTGTCCTCTTTCATCTTGGTGTAACAGGAACATTGCTAAACAAGTAAATAACGTACCGCTACAGTATAACACCCGAGTCGGTCCCACAAAAAAAAAATAAAGGAAGAGGTCTTGATAAGTATGCAACAAGATTTAACACGTTGTAACATCCTGTAACATGGAAATCGACGTTTCAAGTCTGTCCATTTTCACCTTGGTGTAACAGGAACACTGCTAAACAAGTAAATAACGTACCGCTACAGTATTACACCCGAGTCGGTCCCACAAAAAATAAAGGAAGAGGTCTTGATAAGTTTGCAACAAGATTTAACACGTTGTTACATCCTGTAACATGGAAATCGACGTATCAAGTCTCTCCATTTTCACCTTGGTGTAACAGGAACACTGCTAAACAAGTAAATAACGTACCGCTACAGTATAACACCCGAGTCGGTACCCAAAAAAATAAAGGAAGAGGTCCTGATAAGTTTGCAACAAGGTTTAACACGTTATATCATGCTGTAACATGGAAATCAAAGTTTCAAGTCTGTCCATTTCCACCTTGGTGTAACAGAAACACTGCTAAACAAGTAAATAACGTACCGCTACAGTATAACACCCGAGTCGGTCCCACAAAAAAAAAATAAAGGAAGAGGTCCTGATAAGTATGCAACAAGATTTAACACGTTGTAACATCCTGTAACATGGAAATCGACGTTTCAAGTCTGTCCTTTTTCACCTTGGTGTAACAGGAACACTGCATAACAAGTAAATAACGTACCGCTACAGTATAACACCCGAGTCGGTCCCAGAAAAAAAAAAATAAAGGAAGAGTTCTTGATAAGTATGCAACAAGATTTAACACGTTGTAACATCCTGTAACATGGAAATTGACGTTTCAAGTCTGTACATTTTTACCTTGGTGCAACAGGAACACTGCTAAACAAGTAAATAACGTACCGCTACAGTATAACACCCGAGTCGGTCCCACAAAAAATAAAGGAAGAGGTCCTGATAAGTTTGCAACAAGGTTTAACACGTTGTAACATGCTGTAACATGGAAATCGAAGTTTCAAGTCTCTCCATTTTCACCTTGGTGTAACAGAAACACTGCTAAACAAGTAAATAACGTACCGCTACAGTATAACACCCGAGTCGGTCCCACAAAAAATAAAGGAAGAGGTCTTGATAAGTTTGCAACAAGGTTTAACACGTTGTAACATCCTGTAACATGGAAATCGAAGTTTCAAGTCTCTCCATTTTCACCTTGGTGTAACAGAAACACTGCTAAACAAGTAAATAACGTACCGCTACAGTATAACACCCGAGTCGGTCCCACAAAAAAAAATAAAGGAAGAGGTCTTGATAAGTTTGCAACAAGATTTAACACGTTGTAACATCATGTAACATGATAATCGACGTTTCAAGTCTGTCCTTTTCATCTTGGTGTAACAGGAACATTGCTAAACAAGTAAATAACGTACCGCTACAGTATAACACCCGAGTCTGTCCCCCCAAAAAATCAGGAAGAGGTCTTGATAAGTTTGCAACAAGATTTAACACGTTGTAACATCATGTAACATGGAAATCGACCTTTCAAGTCTCTCCATTTTCACCTTGGTGTAACAGAAACATTGCTAAACAAGTAAATAACGTACCGCTACAGTATAACACCCAAGTCGGTCCCACAAAAAATAAAGGAAGAGGTCTTGATAAGTTTGCAACAAGATTTAACACGTTGTAACATCCTGTAACATGGAAATCGACGTTTCAAGTCTGTCCATTTTCACCTTGGTGTAACAGGAACATTGCTAAACAAGTAAATAACGTACCGCTACAGTATAACACCCGAGTCGGTCCCCCCAAAAAATAAAGGAAGAGGTCTTGATAAGTTTGCAACAAGATTTAACACGTTGTAACATCCTGTAACATGGAAATCGACGTATCAAGTCTCTCCATTTTCACCTTGGTGTAACAGGAACACTGCTAAACAAGTAAATAACGTACCGCTACAGTATAACACTCGAGTCGGTCCCCCCAAAAATAAAGGAAGAGGTCCTGATAAGTTTGCAACAAGGTTTAACACGTTGTAACATCATGTAGCATGGAAATCGACGTTTCAAGTCTCTCCATTTTCACCTTGGTGTAACAGGAACACTGCTAAACAAGTAAATAACGTACCGCTACAGTATAACACCCGAGTCGGTCCCACAAAAAATAAAGGAAGAGGTCCTGATAAGTTTGCAACAAGGTTTAACACGTTGTAACATCCTGTAACATGGAAATCGAAGTTTCAAGTCTGTCCATTTTCACCTTGGTGTAACAGGAACACTGCTAAACAAGTAAATAACGTACCGCTACAGTATAACACCCGAGTCGGTCCCACAAAAAAAAAATAAAGGAAGAGGTCTTGATAAGTATGCAACAAGATTTAACACGTTGTAACATCCTGTAACATGGAAATCGACGTTTCAAGTCTGTCCATTTTCACCTTGGTGTAACAGGAACATTGCTAAACAAGTAAATAACGTACCGCTACAGTATAACACCCGAGTCGGTCCCACAAAAAATAAAGGAAGAGGTCTTGATAAGTTTGCAACAAGATTTAACACGTTGTAACATCCTGTAACATGGAAATCGACGTTTCAAGTCTGTCCATTTTCACCTTGGTGTAACAGGAACACTGCTAAACAAGTAAATAACGTACCGCTACAGTATAACACCCGAGTCGGTCCCACAAAAAATAAAGGAAGAGGTCCTGATAAGTTTGCAACAAGGTTTAACACGTTGTAACATTCTGTAACATGGAAATCGAAGTTTCAAGTCTCTCCATTTTCACCTTGGTGTAACAGAAACACTGCTAAACAAGTAAATAACGTACCGCTACAGTATAACACCCGAGTCGGTCCCACAAAAAAAAAAATAAAGGAAGAGGTCTTGATAAGTATGCAACAAGATTTAACACGTTGTAACATCCTGTAACATGGAAATCGACTGGATCTGGATCTGGATAAATACTGCACAACACTCCTGGTGGAGTCAAACGTGCAGGGTTGGGTGTGCGCATGAAGTTAGTCGTCCCGTCTGAGAATCCTCAAGGCTGCGCTCTTGAACTGCTTGGGGTCCTCGAGATCTGTTATGTTCTGGGGGAGAAGGTTCCAGTCCCTGACGGTCCGAGGAAAGAAACTGTATTTGTAGCAGTCCTTATTGGTTGGTATATGTAAAAAGCTATTTGAATGATGATGCCTAGAAGGCCGCCGGACCGGTTGAAGGTTGTTCATTGGCAAGGCTAGGAGACCCAATCTGGCTTTGTGAAAAATTGCTAGCCTGTTGACAGTACGCCTGACTTTAAGGCTATCCCACCCTAGATCTTTTAACATTTCAGTCACGCTACTATGGGGGGAATAGTCATTACAGACAAACCTAGCAGCCCTACGTTGAATTTGCTCAACCTTATTGGATAGGGAAACGGTGTAGGGATCCCAAACGGAAGATGAATACTCCAATAAAGGCCTGACAAGAGTAAGGTAGGCATTAGCTTTAACACTCCTGGGACAGGAGTATAGATTCCTTCTGATAAACGCCAGAGACCTATTTGCAGACGAAGTGATATGGTTAATATGTCTATTCCAGGTAAGATTGTTTGAAATGTCAACACCTAGGTAAGTATGAGAGGCAGTGAACTCAAGGATATCTTTGTCTAGAGTATAATTAAAAAGTTTGGGATTCCTTGAGTGAGTGATCCTCATAGAAAAACACTTTTTGGTGTTAAAGTGCATTTGCCACTTATTTTGCCACTCAGAAAGGGTGTTTAAATCCTTTTGGAGTTGAACCTGGTCGAGGTTATTCTTTATCTGTCTATAAATAACACAATCGTCAGCAAAAAGTCTGACTTCAGAAGAGATATTATCAGGCAGGTCATTAATATAGACTAAAAATAAGAGAGGACCTAAAACAGTACCTTGGGGGACACCAGAGATGACATCCACCCAATCCGAAAAATCACCACCCACCACAACCCTCTGCTTGCGTAACTTAAGGAAGTTAGAAATCCAAGTAAGAGTATGGCCTTTAATGCCATAATTCTGTAACTTACAAAGCAAACGGTTATGAGGGACCGTATCAAAAGCCTTAGAAAAATCCATAATTATCATATCAGTCTGGGATCTATGGTCTAAAGATTGCACCAGATCATTGGTTGTTAAGATCAGTTGAGATTCACAAGAATGGCGTTGTCTAAAGCCATGCTGCCTGTTAGTGATAACTGAGTAGTTATCAAAGTGACCCATAATTTGAGAGTGTATAATGTGCTCAAGGACTTTGCAGCAAATTGAAGTAAGAGAGACCGGTCTATAGTTTGAAGCGAGGGAACGGTCACCTTTTTTAAAGACTGGACTAATATTGGCACATAGCCAAGAGGATGGTAAAACACCAGTGTCCAGTGATTTCTGAAAAATGGAACAGAGGGCAGGGGCTACCTCCTCGGCAGCCAGTTTCAAGATATGAGCAGGTATACCATCAGGACCTGAGGCTTTGTTTGGGTTCAGCTCTTTAAGCAGTTTGACAACACCCTCTAAAGAAACCTCAATATCAGGCATGGTAGGTATGGTGTTTGAGTCAACTGGAGGCAAGATGTCATTCTCCCGTGTAAAGACCTTTTTGAATTGCTCATTTAAGATGTTAGCCTTCTGAGTGTTCTCCGAAACAAGTATCCCATCAGATTTTAAGGAAGGGATACCAACACTATCACATCTAAGATTTTTAATGAAAGACCAGAAACGTTTAGGTGAATCGGTGCACACTGTATTAACATAATTTCTGTAAGCAGTTCTTGTTGTTTTGTGAGTTAATTTGCGTTGGGTTTTGAAGTTTTCAAAGGAGGATGGAGTACGCGTTTTACGCCAAGTGTTATAGGCCCTTTGCTTTCTATTCAATAGACGTTTTATATTCTTATCAATCCAGGGGGTTTGGTTCCTCTTTCTGACAATACGAGATGGAACATACGTATCCATGACCTCTTTGATTTTTCCCTCAAGTGCAGAGTACATAGTCTGTACAGAGCACTCTTGTTTAGTCAAGTTTGCACTGAACTTAGAAAGCTCAGATTTGATGCCATGAATGTCAGCTTTGTGGAAACTATAAACCTTCCTAGGCCTTTGCTTAGATATTTTGGGCCTAGTGCTTATCATAATCATGGGAATGCCGTCATGATCAGAAATGCCGGGTATCAGGGTAGACCTATCAACTAGAGTAGGATTTGTTGTCAAGAAAATATCTAGGATGTTATTAACTCTAGTAGGCTCACTAACCATTTGGTCAAGGCCAAATTCATTGCTTATGTCAAGCATACATTTAGATAAGTCAAGATACTGTGAGCCAGGTTGGACAGATCTAGAGGACCAATCGATATCAGGAAGATTGAAGTCTCCTGCTAGATAGATCTGCCCATTCTTGTTCTTACTGGCACTTCTGAGGGAAGCACGTAGCTGGTCAAAGTAGTCAGTTGAGTTACCGTATTTGTGGGAACGGTAAAAAGACCCTATTAAAATTTGCTTGGCCCCTTGGATTTCAAGGGAAACCCAGACTACCTCACAATCCGAATCAAGGTCAGGTCTATAAGTGGCAAGGAGGTCGTTCTTCGTAGCAATCAAGACGCCCCCTTTAGACTGACCGTAATTTCTGTCTTTCCTAAAAACAGTATAATTACTGGGGAACAATTCATTACTAGTGACAGAGCTATTTAAGTGAGTTTCTGTACCTATAATTACATCAGGGTTATTTTCATCAATACAGGCATTTAGGTCTGCCACCTTATTACGTAAGCCTTGAAAATTAATGACAAGGACTTTCAAATTACTCCTAATCGGTTTAGAATGAGGTCTACGTTCTGGTCGAGATTTGTTGGTAGCTGGAGAAGACGTCAACAGTGGCGAAATGGGGGGGGGGGATCACTAGTAATACTATGAGCATCAGGCGAAAGGCATGCAAAGCTATTAGATAAAACTGGGTCAGAATTGCTAAAGAGAGAACTAGAAAAGTTTGGGATACCACATTGACAGCAGATCCAGGAAGCATTGCTATTAGCTGCTATGCCCTGGTAGACGGCCGAGTTCATACTCATACAGTTTATATGATACCAGCCTTGGCACTGGTCACAACAGACAGCCCGTTGGCCCCATTTGGCTGCTTTGCCACACAAGACACATGGAAACTTAGGTGTGTATGGGCCAGGGTTGGGGTGCAGGTCCCCAGAAAGCATGATGACCAAGAACGTATCAAGTCTGTCCATTTTGGGCCGATGCGCACTGTAAACTGCAGTGCATTACTGTTTGTTACTGCAGGTGTACTATGTATTAGCTTTGGGTGTAAGCTACCGTTGTATTTGTGCCACAATGAAATTGTCATTGTGCACCACGCCAGTACGGCAAATTTTATCCAAGTTGACGATCACGCCATACGCCAAAAAGTTTGATGCACAATTTCATACTCCGCAGATCTGTGTGAAAACTGTTTAACTTTCCATTATGGAACATGATGTCCAACACAATGATGACACTACACAAACTACCAGTAGGCTATATTCAAATCCATGTGATGTGTTATTATAATCCTCTTGTTTCTGCTAGCATGAGAAGTACAGCCCTGAGATCAAGAATGGATTTATGGTTTGCTAAATTACACATGCCCAAACTGACTTTGCCTTTTTACTATCAACCTCATTCTCTTAAAAATTAAATAAGGTCAACAATACACACAAGTGCAAGGGTATACTCTTGAATCTTGTCACTGGACTAGTCATCTTGTCTCACATAGGCCACATGCCATGTTCAATACAATTACAAGCCGGTATGCATGTCAAAGGTATAGGCCACTCTTTTTTAGGCTAGCCAATTTTACCAGCATTGTACATGCTCATACTACTAGCAAGTTTATCATCCTTGCTTCCACTAGTTAGAAAATTGGATGAGAAAAACATGGCGAATCTCGTGTTCTTCTTGGGCAAGCACAGGAATGTGTGTGATCGGTACTGCTCTGCATGTGAGCGTGTGAAGGAGCTGAGATGCGTGTGACTTTGAAAGTCTGGAGCCTACTCACCTACTGCCACTGCAGGCCTCACCGGTAGGTGGGGCCTATTCGCACGTCGACTAGCCGCCGTGCGGACAAGATGCGTTGATTGCTTATTCGCACGTCGATTAGCTGCCATACTTTACTAAATACAACTACGTGGTATTTTGTGTTGTAGGTAGTTAGCACGCATGGTGATACGTACGTAAGTTCTCGTAGTTGAGCCCATGTGTCATATGTTTTGTAGGCATTGACCGACACAAAGTACCGAACGATACAAGTCAAGGTACACTATTCTGTATTTTTCAGAAGTTGAAAGACACATGCTTAGCCTACGCGACCCGGTAGGCTGTATATTTCGCAGAACGGGTGCTCACAACTTTTGAAGGAAGCCTAAAAGTTTTATTAACTTATATGAAGTTGAAACTTGATAATAGTTCAAATCCTTTGAACTACAATACGTCATACCTATTCATACAGGTCAGACTACGTTACATTCTTACGAAATCATTACTGTATTCCTTTCACTTGGTAGACAATCTTCAATTCACGGCAACGGCGGCAAGGACAATGGCACAGAATGTTCAAGCCAATTTTTTTCTCAGAATGTTAGTATAAAGGTGGCGCTCCACCATTCCATAAAATTGCACTTTTGCTGGGGGGAGGGTGAACCCTCTACATGTAGTCCCTAAAAATTTTGTTTGGGTTGATTTTTGACCCTGTTATGAGAGGGCAGTGAATCCTTTGTTAGATGTATTTTGGTAGTGACTGAGTTGGAGATTATGCTGTCAAAAAATGGTTGAAATTGATACCACCAGAGCAGATTGTGAGGTTTGGGAAAGACAGCGGACTTATCTCATATATTGGTGAGTGACAAGGGGCGGGGGTGGCGGATCACAAGTTTTTTATTCATGCGCCTGTAGCTTAAAGAGTCAATGGTCATGCTGCGAAAATTGATGGGTCCATATGCTGGCGTTGAAAACTTTGACAAGGAATGAGAGGCAGCGTAACAAGCAGGCCCGTTTTAGTGTGTAAGTCGGACCAAATTTTAAGTGCTGCCATGAGGTTAATAATAAAGGAATGGTTACGGGTTCGTTGAATACAGCCTTGTACATCCGCTTATGCAGGATCACTTAATTGAAGGGGGAAGGTGACTTCAAGTTTGACAAATGCCGAATGATGACGGCCTATGGGAGAGTGTAGAAAGTGTCTTCAACCCGGGGCGCCCAACGCCCTCCACCTCCTTCCCTTGATACGCACTTGAATGCAAAGTGCTCTTTCAGGTTAATTAAAGATACCAATCACAGTACAGCCGACAAGCTGGCCGTCAGTACTGAGGTATTTAAATTACCATATCATTACGGTAAGGATTTTGCAAGGAAGTCTTAGCATTTATTTAAACTTCAAAAAGCGCGTACGTGTACCACCAATCATTCTTCCATTGATAAATCGCGTATACTTACTTGATTTTGGTCTGTTTGAAGGCCTTTGAAAAGTTGTAGGTCACAAGTAAGTAAATCTCGAACTCGAGCGCTGAAAATGTCAGTTGTGTTCGAGTTGGAGGATTTGTGCTCTTGAGACCAAGGAAGTCAGAAAGTCACTCAGGGGACTGATCGTCGTCGGGACATCAGTGGTGAAACCAGATGGGGGTAGATACCATGTATGTCCCTCGTCGAGGACGGATCCCCCGCAAGGTCGTTTAAATTTCCCAGTGTAGTCGGGAAACGTTAAAATATGAATTAAGTAGTCCACAAAAGCCAGTCGCTCCAGTTGTGGTTTACTTGATATTTGAGGGCAGATCCTGTAGTAAATCCCCCAAATCTTCCAATTTCACGCCTAAAAACCCAAAATGCACACCGAAAATTTTGAATTTTACTCTCGACGACCTTACGGCACTCCGTCTCCCTTGTCGGGGCTTCAGGCTGCAGTCACCCTACGTAGGGAAGTTTGGACCCCTGTCGCGCAAATCATTCTGGCGCTACCCCCGGCCAGCGTCGGGATTACACATTTTATCGTACCCACTAGTCCTATGCCGACTACATGTTTACCGAAAAAATTGGAAAATTTTGCGACCGGCAAGACCACGGCTTCCTGAGCTTTACCCCGCCCGTCCCTCCCCCCACCCCTATTGATGCCATTTATAGAGCAGGCTGCTAAGAAACATTAATTACATGCCATGCTATAAACATCAATAGCGTAATATTCAAGTATTTTGAAGCCAAAATCTGGGGGCGTGTTTCAGGCAATTAATTAAAGTACGGTACCAATATTTAAGTATGCAGGTGAAAAGGGGTGCTCGCTCCAGCTCCCGACCCCCCTCCCCCCTTACATCCGGTACTTCTACTTGTATATCACACAACGTAACACTATAGACTACTAATATTAATTATAGTGCGCTGGAGTATCAGCATTGTTGTGGCTTAGTTGGTATGGCGCTCGACTCCGACTGTTGAGTACGTGAGTTCAAGTCCTCCCGGAGACCGGGCAGTGTGTTTTTTCTTGTTTTGCGGTTTTAATGCTGTGGAACTGTCGACTTTTTACAGTTGTTTTTCGCCTTTGTAATGTGCATGCTCCAAACTATCCGAGCGATAGGAAAGCTTTTCTGAACGACTGCTATATGTATACTCATGGTAGAAACCCACTTATTCTTGGGGGCGACTTCAACTGTGTTATGTCTAACCTAGATAGGGAGGGCAGTTCGGCAAACCAGGGGTGTTTTTCCGGCAAAAAAGAAATCATTGAGTTAATTTCTGCCTATAACCTTTTTGATTGCTATCGGAAAGTATATCCCTCACTACCAGGGCATACCTGGTACAGAGCTGGCAAAAGCTCTAGACTTGACAGGATTTATTTACATAAGGATTTTCACGTTAGTTCCGTTGGAATCATTCCTTGCCCGTTTTCTGACCACAATGCTGTCAACGTCAGGTTTAAGATTAGCTCCCAACCACCTAAAGGCAGGGGTTACTGGAAGTATAATGTCTCTCTGAACAAGAACGAGCTTTTTCGTAATGAGTTACGTTACTATTATGGTCTTTGGGTTTCTTTAAAACCCGGCTTTAACTCCTTACTTGATTGGTGGGATGACATTAAACACAGAGTTAAAGGGCTCGCTATTAAGCATTGTGTTCGTCTAGCCCGTAAGAAAAGAAAGCAGAAGGTCTCCTTGCTAAATAACTTTGTCCATTGTAGTCAGGAGGTTGCGGTACGCATTGTTGAAGAGGAATTAAGAGGTGCCCAGATTCGGTCTCGTGTTAAGTTACTTGAAGAGGGCGAGAAATCTGCTGCGTTCTTTTTTAGGGAGGAAAAACGCCGTTCTGATAAAAGAACCATTAAGTGTATCCGTACCAGGGACGGGTCTATTACCAGTGACCATGTGGAAATCATGGGGCGTTTTCATGAATTTTATAGTGATCTGTTTAGTTCTCACGAGTGCGTTGACGAGGGAATGCAAAAGCTTTTCGTTCAGTCCTTACACTCCCGTGTACGTGACAACGACAAAGTTATGCTAGATCAATCTATTAACCTGCAGGAGATTAAGAAAGCTCTGTCTCTGGTCGCCAAAAACAAATCACCCGGCCTTGATGGCCTTCCATACGACTTTTACGGGGAGTTTATTGATATGTTGGGTAATGATTTAGTGGAAGTTTTTAATGAGTGTCTTAACAAGGGCATCCTTACAGAAAGTCAGAGGACCGGTGTCATTATTTTACTCCCAAAGAAAGGGGACTCCTCCGACCCCGGTAATTGGCGTCCGATTAGCCTTCTTAACGCCGATTACAAGCTGATTGCTAAAGTTTTACAAATGAGACTTGCCAGGGTAATGCCTGATATTGTTAATGAGTTTCAAACTTGTGCGGTCCCTGGAAGATCAATCCACTCTAACATGATGATTTTAAGGGATATTATCGACTTTAGTGGCCAAAAGAACTCCCCTTGTGCACTAATTTCTATTGATCAGCACAAGGCATTTGACAAGGTGAATTGGAATTTTTTAATGTGTGTCTTAGAGAAGTTAAACTTTGGTACAAACTTTAGGAATTGGATCTCCATACTATACAGCAATATTTGCAGTAAGTTACTTATTAACGGTTCTCTCTCCGACGTTGTTCATATTTCTAGGGGTGTCCGACAAGGATGTCCACTTTCTCCGTTATTATATGCTTTATTCATTGAGCCTTTAGCAAGTTTTATTAATAATTCCGTTTCAATCAAAGACTTCAAGCTTCCGGGAGCCGTTGATAAGAGAGCTAAAATCCTTCAATATGCTGATGACGCTACGTGTATCGCTTCGTGCACTGAGGATGTTAAACAATTTTTTGTTGTTTTAGACCAGTTCAAGAGAGCCACTGGAGCCTCGGTAAATATGAGTAAAACGTGTGGTCTGAAATTGGGTCGGTTAACCTCCCAGAGCCTCCCCGGCGACATCGAGTGGTCTATCACTGCAATTAAAGTCACCGGAGTCCTTTTCGGTTCCCGTGAAACCATTGAGTTAAACTGGGCTAAGAAAAAAGACAAAATCAGGTCTGTTATTAACATGTGGAAAGGTCGGAATTTATCTTTGTTGGGAAAAGTTCTCGTTGCTAATACTGTCATCTACCCTTTGCTCTATTTTATCGCTCCGATCTTCCCTGCTTCTGCCTCAGTCGTTAAGAGTGTTAATCAAATGGTCACCTCCTTTATTTGGGGTGTTAACAACCCTCATTTAGTTGCTTACAATGTCATTTGCAAAAGTCGCGATGAAGGTGGGCTTGGACTTGAGAATCTGAGGGTTTAAATGGATGCTTTACTTCTTAAACCACTCTATCCACTTCTTTTTAGCCAAAGTGTTCCTGTTCACCTTCTCATGTCTCGCTTCTTTTTGGCCAAGCAACTGCGCCCTCTATTTCCAGGTTTATGGTCTAACACCGCTACTAACTCGGATGTGTGTTTCTGAGTCCCTGCTTCATGCCAGCGACCTAATTAAGAGGTTACATTCTACGTGTGGTAATCTTTATCAGTCGATGAAAAGTACAAAGAACCTCGTTAAATGTTTAAGTCCCTCTAGCGAGGAGAATAACTGCAGCTGCAGTTAGAAGGAACCCCTCGTTTCCGTGGGATACGATTTGGAGGCACACCTATACATCCATTCTAGATAATAAGCTACAGACTTTTCCAATGGATGGTTAGCCCACGGTGTGTTGTATACTGGGGAAGTGAAGAAGAAACGAGGCTTAGGTGACGGGATTTGCCCATCTAGAGAGTGTGACGTGGTCGAAAATTTAAAAAAACTTTGAAATTTCGAAAACGGCATGCTGCCGCTGCAAGTGCTAGATTTCAAAAAAATAAAGACTAGTTTCTACGCACATAGCAATGTTTTATGGCTTAAGTCCGGTAGCAGTTATTGTAATTTTGTTTCATGAAGATTTTTGACAGTACAGAAAATCTCCTATCTTTTCATAGTACACAAAACAGATAATTACCCATGTAATAGTTTGACAATTTTGAGACTGGCAACATCACAGAAGTCTGATTAATTTTAGCCACAAGTTAGTCCCTCCCCAAGCTTATGGTTTCCTCTTGAAAAAAATGGTCAATGAATCACATTATTGGCAGTTTGTATTTTGTGTGTGGAGGGATTTTTGCATGACAATCATAGTTGAGGATCATCCAGACTATCAACGCTCCTACCTACTATTTGGAAAAACACGATCGATGAAAGACCTTTATGAATAGACGCTCACCAAGTAAGGATAGGAAGGAAGGGTTTTACGATCTGCGATGATCCAGAAAATACAGAAATACAGCTAAATGTCAGGTTAAGTCAAATATAGGCGATGATCGTAGCATCCATCAACGTATGGTAACCTCAATGGACTGGTACTATAAAATACAGAAAATGCATACTACTTGGTGGTAGCATTGTGCATGATAAACGTTCAATGCAAACACTCCACCGTTTACAACAAAAGGATGAAAATATCCACCAACCCTGAGGAGTAACAAGTATTTGACTGACGGGAGTTTGGTGAGGGGTCATCATGTGTGTTGTCATATTTTCTGTGTCTATGATTGGACAGCTGTCCATCTGAGTGGTGTTTTGATAGAGTTGAAGATGGCGGGATTTGGGAAAGGGACTGACTCGGGTTCTGGTTTTTCACCTGGAATGAAGAACATTGTAGAATTGTCATGAACATGGGTTTGGCCAGAAAAACACCCCTTTGGAGATACGAACTGCAGCAACTTTCCAGAATGAGACACATGAAGGTGATAAAATTTATTCTATATGTAATGCCATTGACTCTATGATCAATGTAGAGTAGACGTTGCAGTTCTGGAAGCTTAATACGTCTTACAAGGAAATTAGAAAACAAAATGAGTTTACATTATAACTCAATTTTAAACACCCTTTTTGCCCCCCACTGTACCCTTTAAAAGGGGGAATTTCATGATCCCGACAGTTCCAAATTTTCCCCCAACTGCATTTTCCCCATAAAACCCCCCCCCCCATAAGTATAGGCTTTCCTTTTGCAAGAATAAACCGGGGTTTCATGCTTAAGGCCCTGTCTTACAACAAGGCTAAAAAGTAATAAAAGTACCTCTTGCCTTGGTGGAAAGTGAGTACTTCCCCTCTTTCAAAAATTTCAAAATTTTATGTCAATAAGAGCAGTGAACAACTGAGAATTTGATTTAAAAAACAAAAATATACTTTGGGTGATGACAGTCTGTCTTTAAGTCATACACCAATTTTCCCAAAAAGTGCCAGTTGGTAAGCACAACTGTCAAAATGGCTCGCTATCATAGTAACAACCCTGATCCCAAACTATGTTCTGAATCTGTCTGAAAGGTTCAAGCCATAAAAATTTCATTTTATATGTGGAAGAGGGAAATAAATCTAGCAGTCTAGTGAAATTTTCACCATCTTATATGTGTTGTTCTTGAGGGATTAATGTAAACATAAACCTTCCAGGAAACAGAGTGAGCCATTCCAGCACTAATGGCCAATGCATCTTAGTTTTTCAATCTCTTTTGACCTTGAAAAGAGAGGGCCATGAGTACCCAATAAATGGTAAGAATTTAAAGAAAAACAAAGTGTTCTTTAAAAGCGAAGTTATGTTGTCCTTGTGTCAAGTAACCTTTGGACTGAAATACGATAACTTCATCTACTAATATCTAAAGAACCAAACATAGGCACTAAATAGAAATTTCACCAGAGTGCTTTGATTCATTACCCTTCCAAAATATCAAAACTAAACACAAGCATAAGCCCTCATTTCAAACATATTTAAAAAAAAACAAAACTGTACTGGCAAGTGATGCATACCTAAATCACAGAGTACTTCAAATGATTTCCACAGAAATGGGTTCAACTTCAGACTGTGTTTGTATGCCTCAGTGGCTTTGGATAACCTTTCAGCTTTCCTGTGTAAATCAAAAATGACAACGATAGTAAGCAGTAACTAGAAGAACACACAATGGAGAGTTAGAGTTAGATGAGGTTTTACGACTCAGTTTCTAACCAATTGGTTTAAGTCGGGCCGGTTACAGCCTTTTTTCCAGTTGTGGCTCACTGGCTTATTTACCCTACTCCACTGTTTATGCTGAGTACCAAGCACAATGGCAGTAGGTTCCATTTTAAAGTCTTTGGTATGAACCAGCCAGGATTCGAACCCCAGACCTTCTGGCTGCAAGTCGGATGCTCTAACCAACTTGACCATGCACTCAGCAACACACAATGGAGCAGAGTACAGTACAATACAGTATGTTTGTGTATCACATTTAGGTTTTTAGGTTCCTGGACCTTAGACAATTCTCCTATGGACAACATCCCCAGGGAAAACTGCCCCCAGATAATTTCCAAAAAATTTTTGAATTCCAATTTATATCCTGGTAAAATTGCTTGGCCATTTTACAGGCACATTACAAGTTACTGTACCTCTATTAAGGTGATAAAAGTAAGTGACAATAATGTAGATGCCTGATGCAGATGTGTTCATTTAATTGCTGATTACTACATAACAATACACAGAAAGTACACAGTTGTACTATCCTGTCCAAGATACTGTTTGTAACTACATACTGTAAGTACTCTTAGCAAAAGGGTGGGTGGGAAGGACTTACACATGGTGCTTATCTGTAAAGAAAGGATTCCAGCAATTCTGGGATTGGACATGGACTAGCCATCATATTAAATATATTTTAAAGAATTCGTTTAGTTTTACGAAAACACAGATAAAGCTGATAATCAAAAGACCACTACAATGTTTCTGGATAATCACCCACAAAAAAAATTAAAACACTTTGACATGATCATCAGATCATGACAGAACAAATTTCAAGCACTTTAAAAACCTTGAATGTGACTGGACACTTGCAAGGGTCAAAGGCTACACACAAATCCTGCTTTAAGAACTTCAGTGTTGTAAACATGAAAAATAACAGATAAAAGTTCTTTTCATCAGATCTTCAAAGCAACTGTACATATAGCCTTATCATATACTGTAGCAAATAAAATAAAGACCGAAATGTAGCTTCCCAGGTTTATCCATAATCAGTTTGTACCCACTGTACTTTCTATACCATAGCAGGGTTTTCCCTGGGCCTTTTGAACGTCGCGGGCCCCGACGTTCAAACTTCAAAAAACAGAAGACCGCGACGTTCAAAAATACAGCCGCGATGTTCAAAAATTCCTCCGGTACCCTGAAAAAATGTTATTTAAACTTTGTCAACGATCGCCTTTTTGTTAATACAAAGTGTAGTGAAAAACCACAAGTATTCCGAAAACCTTGTCACGGCAAAATTTCGAGCCTGAGTCTACCTTTACGGGAATACTTTCGTCTCATAGTACCCACAGTCATATACGAAAGTCTTAAGAGCAAAGAAAGCTAAGCAAGGTTCGGTATGTATACATGCCACAAACGTACACGAGTTCACAAGCCCGTTGCCCGCTCGGCGGACAATCATATTTGGTGCAACTTGTAAACATTCGAGGTCGGGATATGCAGTTGAGCGTGGATGAACACCGGCGAGATTCGTTCCAGCACAAAACTGGGAACAATTGAACACCTAAACAGGACCACCAATTCTTTGAAAAAACCCGTTTTATCTTCAGGTCACAAAAAATAAACCCCGCCCCGAAATGCAACTCCAACTTAAAAACTGCAACCAATCTCCTAAATCTCACCAGTGACCGCCAAACCTTTTCCATATCAGTGACGTCGTTACTCGCTAAAAAAAAAAAAAAAACCCCCCTTCGTACCAGGGATTGAAGGGGGTACCTAATTTCAATTTACATGTCATTGTTGGGTTTTAATTTTATGTAATTCCAAAGTGAAAAAAAACCCCACCGGAAAAAACCCCAAAAAAAAATTTTTTTTAAAAAATTTTTTTAAAAACCTTCAAAAAAAACCCCCCCTTTTTTTAAAAAAGGGAAAAACCCTTTTCCCCCCCCGGCCCCCTTTTTAAAAAAAAAAAAATTTTTTTTTTAAAAAATTTTTAAAATTTTTTTTTTTAAAAAAAAAAAAAAATTTTTCCCCCGGGGCCTTCCCCCCCCCCCCAAAATTTGGGGGCCCCCCCCCCCAGGGAAATTCAAAAAAAAACCCCTTTTTAAAATTTTTCCCCTTTTCCAAAAAAAAAAAAAATTTTTTATTTAAAAAAAAGGCCTTTTTTTAAAATTTTGGAAAAAATTTCCCAAAACCCAAAAAACCCCAAAAAAAAAAAAAAACCCCTTTTTTTTCCCCCCCCCCCCCAAAAAAAGCCCCTTTTGGGGGCCCCGGGAAACCCCCAAACCCCCCAAAAAAACCCTTTCCCCGGGGCGGGAAAAAAAATTTTCCCCTTTTTAAAAAGGGGGGTTAGAATTCCCCCCAAAAAAACCCCTTTTTCCCCTTTTAAAAAAACCAAACCCAAAAAAAACCCCCCAAAAAAAGGGAAATTTTTTTTAAAAAAAAAAGCCCCCCCCAAAATTTTTTTTTTTGGGGCCCCTTTTAATTTTTAATTTTTGGCCCCCCCCTAAAATTTTTGGCCTTCGAAACCGGGTTTAAAAAAATTTTTTTTAAAAATTTTTAAATTTTTTTTTTTTGGGGGCCCCCAAAAATAAAAAAAAAAACCCCGGAAATTTTTTTTTTTAAATTTTTAAAAAAAAAGGGGGGGGAACCCCGGGTTTGGGGGGGAAAAAAAATTTTTTTAAAAATTTTTAAAAAAAAAAGGGGAAAAAAAAGGGGGGGGGGGAAAAAAAACCCCCCCCGGGAAAAAAATTTTTTTTTAAAAAAGGGGGGTTTAAAAAAAAAAAAAAGGGCAAAAAAAAGGGAAATAAATTTCCAAAAAAAGGGTTTTTTAAAAAAAAAATTTTTTTTTTAAAAAATCCCCTTTTTTGGGGGGGGAAAAAATAATTTTTTTAAAGGGGGGGGTTTAAAAAAGGGTTTAAAAAAAAAAAAAATTTTTTAAAAAATTTTTTTTTTAAAAATTTAAAAAAATTTAAAAATTTTTTTTAAAATTTTTTTTCCGGGGAAAATTTTGGGGAAAAAAAAAAAAAAGGGAAAAAATTTTTTTTTTTCCCCAAAAAATTTCTTTTTTTTTTTTTTAAAAAAAACCCCCCTTTTCCCCTTTTTTGGGGGGGGTTTTTAAACCCAAACCCCCAAAAAAGGGGGAAAAAATTTTTTTTTGGGGAACCGGAAAAAAAAAGGGGGGGGCCCCCCTTTTCCCCTTTTTTTTTTTTTTTTGGGGGGAAAAAATTTTTTTTGGTTTTTTTTTTAAAAAAAAGGGGGGGGCCCCCTTTTTTTTTAAAAAACAAAAAAAAACCCCAAAAAAAGGGGGGGGTTTTAAAAAAACCCCCCAAAAAAAAAAAACCCCTTTTTTTTTAAAAAACCCAAAAAAAAATTTTAAAGGGAACTTTGGGGCCCCCAAAAAAAAAAGGGGGGAAAAAATTTTGGGAAAAATTTAAAAATTTTTTTCCCACCCTTTTTTAAAAACCCTTTTGGTCCTTTTTTTTTTTTTAAAAAAAAAAAAAATTTTGGGGGGGGGGGCCAAAAAAAAAAACCCCCCCCATTTTTTTAAAAAAAAAAAAATTTTTTTTTAAAAAAAAACCCCCCCCCCTTTTTTTAAAAAAATTTTTAAAAAAAAAAAAAATTTTTTTTTTAAATAAAAAAAAAACCCCCAAAAAAAAAAAAAAGGGGGGAAAAAAACAAAAAAAAAAATTTTGTTTTTTTTTTTGGGGGTTTTTTAAAAACCAAGTTTAAAATTTTAACCCTTTTTTAAAAATTTTTAAAAAAAAAAATTTTTTTCCCCTTTTTTTTTTTTAAAAAAAATTAAAAATTTTAAAATTTTATTGGAAAAAAAAAAAAAAAAATTTTTTTAAAAAACCCAAAAACCCCCGGCAAAAAATTAAAAATTTTTTTTTTTTTCCCAATTTTTTTTAGAAACCCAAATTTTTAAAATTTAACCCCTTTTTTTTTTTTGGGTTTAAAAACATGCCTTTTTTCCCCCCCCCAAAAAAAATTTTTAAAAAAAAAAAAATTTTTTTAAAAAAATTTAAAAAGGGGTTTTTTTGGGGGGGTTTTTGGTTTAAAATTTTTTTTTAAAATTTAATTTTGGGAAATTTGGTTTTTTTTTGGGGGGGGGTTTAACCTCGGCCCCCAAAAAAAGGGTTTTTTTGGGGAAAAAAAAAAACCCCAAAAAAAAAAGGGCCCCTTTTTTTAAAAAAAAAAAAAAATTTCCCCAAACCAAAAACCTTTTCCCCTTTGGGTTTTAAAAAAAAAAAAATTTTTTTTTGGGAAAAAATTTTTTTTTTTTTTTGGGGGGGAATTTAAAAAAAAAAAAAAAAGGGTTTTTTTCCAAAAAAAATTTTTTTGCTTTTAAAAAAAAAAAAAAAAAGGGGGAAAAAATTTTTTTTTTTTCCCCTTTTTTTTTTTTTAAAAAAAAACCCCCAAAAAAAAAAGGGGGGGTTTTTTTTTTAAATAAAAAAATTTTTTTTCGGGTTAATTCCCTTTTGAATTTAAAATTTTGGGGTTTTCCTTTTTTTCCCCCGGGGCCCAAAATTTTTTTCCCCCAAAAAAAGGGTTTTTTTAAAAACCCAAAAAAGGAAAACCCCCAAAATTTTAAAATTTTCGTCTTTTAGATACGGTTTACAAGGTTTTTTACCTCGAAGACCCCAACTTTACACCTTTTACCTCCATCAAAAAAAAAGGGTTCTTCCCCTCATTTTGAAAAATCTAAAATTTCCAAAAAATGAAGTTTCCCCCACGCTATCCCTTTAGATATGGTTTACAAATAGGCATCACGTACACATAGGGTGTTTATGGTTTTAAAGGGTTTAACCCACCCACAATCATTTTAAAAACCGCAAATGTGGTTTCTTTAAAAAATTTTTGTATCCCAAAAATCTGGGCAAGCAGTTCACCTTTTTTGCCCAAACCTTTTATGCAGTAAAAACCCCAGAAGTTGCTTTTCCCAAAAAACCCCGTAACAAGGGTAAACTTTTGGGTGAAAAATTACAAAAAGGTTTAAAAATGGCCTTTTTAATGCCAGTTCCCAGTTGAATTGGCAGCCTTTTTACTGGGTTGGGCCCCCCCAATGATCTGGGGGGTTTTTGCCAAAATAAGGGGGCCCAAAAAAATCTTTCAAGAAATTTTGTAAAGGAAAGAAAACAGGCTTGAATTCTAAAAATTTTTAAAGGGACAGCCTTTTTTGGGCCCCAAGGATTAGGGCAAATCTGGGGCACCCAGCCCGTAGGGGGAGCAAGGCCCAAAATTTTCTTTTTTTGGAAAAGGGCACCAAGGCCTACACAATTGGCTCCCTTTTTTTAAAACTTTTCCCTCTAAAATACCAGCGCCTTTTTAAGTGGAAAACTTTGGATTTAAAGTGGTTGGGGCTCTTCCAAATGTTATTTTTTTTATTTTTACCTTGGGTTGATTTCATTTTCGGTTTAAACCCTAACCGTTTTGGATAATAAAAACGGTTTAAAAGGGGTAATGAATTAACCTAAAGGGCAGGGCCCCAGACACAACAACACACACACACACAGAAACACCCTCACATTTTTGATTCCCCGAACCTTTCCCCAAGCAATCAAAAGAAAATTGTCATAAAATCCCAAAAAGAAACCCTGAAGCAAAAATTCTTACCGGACCCCTGTTCCCCAGCAACTGTAAAAAAAGGGGGCAGAGTCACCAAAAAACACTTTAGTTTCTTTTTTCATGATCTGCCCCTTTTGGGGAAAAATTCCCCGTCAGAGCGGCTTCACATTCTGATAATTGCAAGAAAAAATATAAGATACAGAAATATTGGTCAGTTGTTAAAAAAAAACTGCCCAAAAAATAAACCCCCGTGAGAAAACAGAAAAAAATAATTCATAAAGAGGGAAATTATCCAAAAATTTTTTGGCAATACCCTTCCAACAACACTCACTGAAAACTAATTAGAGCATGCTGGGTGCACTCAAAATTTTTAATATTTTCCCCTTTATTAAAAATTTTACCCCAAAACCCCTATTAAAAAATTGGTGCTCAGTCTTTGGGGTTTTATGAGTGTTGTCATTTAAATTTCAGTACTACCATGGGAAACCAACAATAGCTTTCCCTTTAATTTCGACATGTGTGTTATGTACTAGAAGAGGATTTTTGTTAGGCCCGGGACTGCGAAAACAGGAAAACCCCCCCTTTTACTGTACCTGTGATTTTCTGACTGTAAAATGGGAAAATTTTACTATAGAGGTTACAAATTATTGAAATGAGTAACCTTTAAAACAAAAAAATAACTGGTGATTTTTATATCACAGGGTGTTTAAAGGGTTGCCCGATATCAATTCATAAATTGGTAAAGGATAGTTGTAAAATCATTAGGGTATGTATGGCATAAGACTTTCTTCTGGCTATATTCCCGCCTTTACTGCCCTTTGATTTGTTTTCAAACATGAGCAAAGACTTTACCCTAGATATTTCAAAGGGGTTTGCATATGCCAAAATATTTAGGAAAACCCCCTGAATCTCTTTTCACAGCTGGTGACTGCACTTTGATTAAAAAATTTGCCCTTTTCTCCTATGGCAAGACGCTTTTTTTTTCAAAACAGTGAAAATTAAGAGAGTACCCCCTGGGACGCAGGTCAGATTACCCTAGAAGCATTTCAAAATAGGCTATTGCAATTTACTTGAGCAAGCTGGTTTTGTTTCAATAGCTTGTCTGGGAGGTGCAGCACACCCAATTTTTTCATCAGAATTCATAAGAAAAATCAGACTCTCCCGGGCTCCCGTTTTTTCTTTTCCCCTGCTGTAAGGGACTTACTTTTTTAATTCAAAAACAAAAATTTTTCCATGAAAGGGAAACTACACTTGGTGTCGGACATCCTTTTGCTTGCAGGATAGCATACCTGTTAGGATAGCCAAACCTGTGTGCATGTAGCTGCCCCGAAACAAAGTATCATCAGCACCCCCTGCATGGGGATGAAAAAAAAGGGTAGTGTTGGAAAATATTAATGAAATTTAAGAATCAAAAACGACAACATTTTGGTCAAAGTCCTTATTTTGCTAAAAATCTTGAAAAATAAACCAAAAAATCAAAAATGCCTTTGAGGTTTTTCCCCCCTTTTATTAAAAAGTTCAAAATTCCCAAAAAGCCAAATGGAAATTTTTTCCCTTACTTTAGGGCCTTTCAAAATTTCCCCGAATTAAAAAGGAAAGATTGGGGCAAAGGTAAAAAACAAAATTTTCCCAAAAAACCCAAAAAGGTTTTTCCAAAAGGGGGGAAAAGGGGGACCCCCCCAAAAATGGGAAAAAAATTCCCCCCCCGTTATTTCCCTAAAAATTAAAAAAATTGCAAAATTTGGTTTTTTCCCTTTTTAAAAAGGGCATTTTGGGAATTTTGGGAAAAATTTTTTTAAAAACCCCTTTTAAACCCCCAAATGGACTTTGGGTTCTTGGGAAATTTTTGAAACCCAAATTTTAAAGAAGGGACCATCATTTTTTTAATAGGGAAAACAATTAAACCCCCCTTTTTTCATTTTGGGGGAAAACTTTTTCAAGGATTTAAAAGGGGGCCCCCAAAAAAGGGGGTTTGACCAAAATGTTGTCAGTTTGATTCTTAAATTTCTTTAAATTTTTTCCCAACACTACCCTCTTTTTAACGCAGTGGGTGTGATGTCTTGTTTCGCAGTACATGCTACTACAGGAGTGGCTATCCTAACAGAGCCTATGTACTGAAACTAAAGGATGTCCGCCCCCACAGTGTAGTTTTTTCCCATGGCAAAATGTTGTCTTGAATTAGAAAAGAAGTCCCTTTACAGCTGGTAAGAAGAATAAGGGATTTTGAGAGTTGAGTTTTTATGAAGTCTGATGAAAAAAAAATTGTGTGCTGCACCTCCAGAAAAGCTATTTACAGAAGCCAGTTTGTCAAGTCAAGTGCAATACCCAAATTTTTTGAAGTCTAGGGTAATCTGACCTGCATGCATGGGGTATTGTTTAAATTTTCACGGGGTTTGCACAAGCAGTCATTGCCAATAGGAAAAGCAAATGTTGAATAAAAGGCAGTCACCAGCTGTGAAAAGAGATATCAGTGGGTTCCAAAATATTTTGGATGATGCAACACCCCTAAAATATCTAGGGAAAAGCTTTTGCTCTTTTTGTAAACTAACAGAAGGCAGTAAAGAGGAATATGGGCAAAAGAAACCCCTTATCCCATACATAGCTAATGATTTAAAAATATCCTTTACCATTTATGAATTGATATCAGAAAAATTAAATCCTGTGAGTAACAACACAGTTACTTTTTTAATTTTTAAAAGTTTTCTCATTTCAATAACTTGTCCTTATAGCAACTTTCATTTACAGTAGATAGTACGGGACAGTACAGAGGGTTTCCCGTTTGCAGTACTGGTAACAGGAAATGCCTTTTAACATTAAACACATGTCAGAAAATTTAGTGAAAGTATTGTTGGGTTTCAGTAGTACAGAAATTTAAATGAAAAACACCATAAAAACAAGACTGAGCACCAATATTTTATAGGGGTTTTGGGTAAAATTTTATAAAGGGGCAAATATTAAACTTTTTGAGTGCGGGCTGTGCTATAAATTTATTTTCAGTGAAGTGTTGTGGAAGGGTATTGCCAAAAAATTTTATAATTGCCAGTAGAATTTTTTGTTGTGCTTCTCCGGGGATATATTTGCGGGTTATATTAACAACTGAAAATTTTTCTGTTCTTATATTTTTTTGCGTTTATAAAATGTGAACCCGCTCGACAGGAAGTTTTTTTCCCAAGGCAGATCATGTGAAAAAATCCCAAGTGTTTTTGGTGACTCGCCCATTTGCTTACGTTGCTGGGGAACTGTGTGGTAAGAACTTGTTAGGGTTTCTTTTTGGGTTATGAATTTTTCTTTTGTTTGCTGCGGAAGTTCAAGGAATTATGTGATGGTGATGCGTGTTTTGGGTGAGGGTGCGTGTGTACAGGGCGTCATTTAGGTTAATTCATTACCCCTTTAAACCTTTTTTATTATCCGAACGTAAGGGTTTAAAACCCCGAAAATAAAATAAGTAAAGGGGTATATAAACAAAAAAAAACATTTGGAAGAGCGCCACCACTTTAAAACCCAAAAGTTTATCCATTTAAAAAAAGGCGTGGTTTTAGAGGAAGGTAAAATAGAGCATGTGATGGCCCTTGGTCCCCTATAAAAAAAAAGAAAGTTTGCCTTGCCCCCTATGGCTGTGGTGCCCAGATTGCCCTAACCCTTTTGAGGAAAAAAAGCTGTGCCCTTTAAAAAAATTTAAAATTCGAACCCTGTTTTCAACCCTTTAAAAAATTTGCTTGAAAGGTTTTTTGCCACATTATTTTGGCAAAAACTCCCAGATCATTGGGGAAGGATCCCACCCCAAAGCGCCAACAGACTGTGAATGGATTTAAAGGCCATTTTAAACCTTTTTGTAATTTTTCACCAAAGTTTTCCCCATTTTTACGTGGTTTTGGCAAGAAACTTCGTGGTTTACTGCAAAAAAAGAGTTTGGGCATAAAGGGAATGCGGGGAAGATTTTTAGGATAAAAAAAGGTTTTTTAAAAGGGAAACCCACAGTTGGCGGTCGTTTAATGATGGATCGATGGTTAACATTTAACCATCACAGCCTAGTGTGTAGTGATGCCTACTTGTAAACACCATATCTCAAGATAGCATGGGGACACTTCATTTTTGGTATTTAGATTTTTCATGATGAGAGGAAAAACCCCTTTGTTTTGATGGAGGTCAAGGGTCAGTTGAGGTCTTCAGAGGAAAAAACAAAACCTTGTAAACACGTATCTCAAGACAGCAATGCCCAGTCACTTTTCATATGTGGTGTATAAAATTTTTATGATTTAAGGAAGAATCTAACTTTTTTGGTGGAGGTCAAAGGTCATTTGAGTCACCAGAGGTAAAGTGTAAAAACCCTTGTAAAACCCTGGTAAAAACACCATATCTCAGTGCATGACAATCTATTTTTTTATATAGATTATCATGTTGAAAGGAAAAAACCTTTTTTTTTGTTGGAGGTAAAAAATCTTTTGAGGTCCCCGAGGAAAAAAACAAAACCTGTAAATACGAAAACCAAAGGTTGAAGACGGGACTTCATGTATGGTATTACGTAGATTTTTCATGATGAAAGAAAGAAACCCTATTGTCTTGGTGGAAGTCAAAGGTCATTTAGGTCACCAGCTGTCAAAAGAAAAACCTTGTAAACACGATATCTCAGAAGCAAGACGGACTTTTTTCTATTTGGTATTTGTATGACGAAAGGAGGAACCCTCTTTGTTTTGGTTGGGCAAAGGGTTTATTGAGGTTACCTGTTGTAAACACGATATCTCAAGATAGCAAGTGCAAGACACTTTTCTATTTGGTGTAATGTTTGTCCTGTTGAGCATAAAAGAACCCTAAGGGGTTTTTTCGGGGCAGAGGGCATTTGAGGTCACCCGAGGTAAAAAACTGAAAAAATGGTTTATTTTTCCCTTTTAGGAAAAAATTTAGTTTCTTTTGGAAACCTTTCAAAATGTGCATTTTCTTTTCTAAAGAAAATACAGAAAAAGAAAAAATCCTCACCCCTGATCATCTAAGTTTCCCCGAAGTGTTTTATCCTTTTTTTTTTTTATTCCTTTCCAAGATGATAGGAATGTTAAAAGTAAAAGTTTTATGATAGCATGTCAATGTTACATTTCTTTTCAAACCGGCCCCTACTATGGAGCAAGGGTCATTTTTTTAAAAGTATTGTAACTAAAAATGGGGAAAACCCTTTAAGTTCATAAGGAAAATGTAGGAAGCATGGTTATTTGGGAAAAGCTACAGTAAAAAACTTAGAAAAATACTTTTCAAAAACAGAGTATTGCAGCATCAAATAACCCCTTACTTTTATCACACTGATTTTGTTAATAGTTTTTAAGTAGTGTTTGGATATAGTACAAAAGTAATCAGGGGGGAGAGAAACAACCTATTTTTGGGGGGGGGAAGTCAAAGGTGACCCAAGGTCAAGGGAAAAAAATTTCAAAAAATTATTATTTCTTTGGGGGTTGCTTTTCCTAACATTAAAACAAAAGAACCGGGCAAGAGTCAGCTGAAAAAATTCAAAAATTTTTCATGGCAAAATAATCACAAAACCCTATTTGGCCCCCTTTGGGTTTTTTAGGCAGAGGGGAATTCCTTTTTTTGTCCCGTTTTTGATGTTTGAGTATTGTATATTTTTATTCATGTATTTAAAGGGGTGTTTTTATTGTATAGAAGGTGAATGGTTAAGGTTGTGCCAAAAATCTGTTTCAAAATGTTAAAAACAAGGGGGGCCAGCATCCCAAAGGGGTGTTTTCAGTTTGAAAACAGCTTTTACTAGGCCCGGGTTTTCCCGGGTTTTGAAAATTTAACGTCCGGGGTCTGCCGCGTCCCGACGGGGGGGATCGCCGGCCCCGGGGGTGGGGGGTTTTTTTGGGGGTTTTTGAAAATTCTAAAAAGGGAAAAAGTGGCACTTTTTAGGGGGAATAAGTCAACAGAAAATTTTTTTAAGTTTGCCAAATGTTCCCATTGGGCTCACAAAAACCCTTTTTGGCCCAATATTTTAACCCCTCCAAAAGATAGCGATAAGGGTTTTTGTTAGTAGTTACCGCAATTTCTTTAAAGCAGCACGTTCAGGGACGTAAAAGAGGGCCCACTTTTCTTCTATCCTGGTACTACCTTTTAAAAATAAAATAATTCCTATCTTAAAAATTGCTTTGTAATTTTTTTTTGCCATTCAAACTAATTGCAAAAATTTTAGGGCCAAAAATTTCCCAAATATAAAGGCAAAATAAAAGCAAAAAAATTTTCCCCGGGATTTTAAATTACCCCCCCTTTGCGAAAAAGGAACTTGCCAAAGTCGTGGGTAAATACAGCAGAGAGCCCCGGGGGGGGCCCCGCGAACGAAACGGAAAATTTGTATGTACTCGGGGTTTTTGCCGTATTTACCCTACATTTTTAAAGGGGGCTTTTGGGTGAAACTGGCTAGGGGGATGCATTAGGGAAAAATTTTTTTCTGTCATTTTTCAAAGAAGGTGGATTTTTCATAAGAAATAACAAGAAAACAGTTTACGGAAATCGGGGCACTGGTTGGGGGTACATTACAGTACAGAAATTTCAGTGACAAACTGGATGTTATTTTTGGTTCCGATGCACACGTTACGGCACACTGAACACAAAGCCACAGGAAGTAGTGATAGGACTTGTTTAAAATTTGTACTAACTGCACTAAAATATGGTCAAATTTTAATTCCCGTTTTCTAATTTTTAAGGACCAACGGCACAGAATAAAAAAAATGAATTTTTTTCCCAAACTCCAACGGACTTTTAAACGGCAATTGGCAATAATACTGCCCCCTTTGCTTTACTACCCAAAGGCCCCCAAAACCCTTTTTTCCCCAAAAAAAAAACAGAATTGCAAATTTCGACAAAAAAAAAGGTTAAAAAAAAAACAATTTCCCTTTTTTGCCCCTTTTTTTTTTCAAAAAATTTTAAAAATTTTTAAAATTTTATAAACCCCCAAAAAGGTCCAAATTTTTCCCCAAACATAACAGCCTTTAAATGTGGGTAACTGAGAGTATCAACTTCGATAAACGATAGTTCAAAATGGCTACCAGTATGATATAGAAAAGTGACATGTTTTCAACAGATCGATCGACCAGAGATAAGGGGCCGATGGGTGGAGTCTTGAATTGTATGTGCATACCATGCACTAAAACTTAGGCTAGATGTTGCAAGGTTTACGGTCGGGTACCCGACGGGTAATGCTTTTTGGGTACCCGGTACACATTTTTACCCCAGTTCGACACAAAAAATGTGTTCATATTGTGAAGATTTGAAAGCAGCAAGATGCGTAAGTTGAGTAGATGTTTGGCGGCCCTGATAATGCCCAAAATTAGTATTTTACAAAAGGGCACTTATCAATAATATGTCGGAAATGCGTATTTCATTTAAGTTTTGGTTGAAAATTCGAGACACAAGCCCGGCCTATAACCCGCCAAAAGGGGGGATTTGGTTTTTGGCTTGCAAGTTTGCGTCAAGAATTTAATACCTGTGGTTTGGCTCAGTATAGTTTTTCGAAACTGGGTAGAAAATTCGTACACGGTACCCAAAAACATTACCCGTCGGGTACCCGGCGCGTAAACCTTGCAAACATCTAGCCTAGAGTTTAGTGCATGGCATGCACATACAATTCAAGACTCCACCCATCGGCCCCTTATCTCTGTTCGATCGATCTGTTGAAACAATACGTCACATTTTTCTATATCTACAATGTTGCCGTTTGTCCTTAACGCTCGTGAGTTTTTAGAAATCGACGGGAATTAATAATTTACCATATTTTAGTGCAGTTTAGTACAAATTTTAAAACAAGTCCTATCACTACTTCCCTTGTGGCTTTGTGTTCAAAATTGCCGTAACGTGTGCATCGAACCAAAATACTCCAGTTTGTCACTGCAACTTCTGTTACTGTAATTACCTCAACCCATGTTGAATCAATTTCTCGTAACTGTTTTCTTGTTACTCTTATGAAAAAATCCACCTTCGTGATAATGACAGTAAAAACTTATCTAATCATCTCACTAGCCGAATTTCACCGCCAGCACCGTTAAAAATGTACGGTAAAGATACGGCAGACACCGTTCACGTACGAACGTCGTTTCGTGTTCGCTGCTAGGGCTGTAGTTAGCATCTGACTTTGGCAAGTTCCATTTTTCGCAAATGGGGGGTACGTAAAATACTGGGAAAATATTTGGTCTCTTATTTTGCCATATATTTAGGAACTTTGGACATAAAACTTTTGTGAAAAAGTAGTTTTTGAATAGCACATAAAAAATTACGAGCAACTTGAGATCAGGAATCATTTTAGTATGTAAGGTAGTACAGGATAGAGTAAATGAAAGAAGATTTTTTTCGTGCACAACAACGCAAAATACACCTTGAAAGAATTTGTACGATTTTAAATCTGAGGGAGTGAATTTTGCTTCAGAAAAAAGTTTCTCCACCAAAAAATACGAAGTTCTGGCTACTGATTTGAGTCAAAGACTATTATTGTGGTTGTAATAAGAGAGCATACCTTATGTAGACATAACTTTATCCCCAAATTTTACTTCTTTAAGATCATGAAATTCATGTCATGTTAATGTTAGTGATAACTTGACAAGTATGAAATCTATGCAACAATCGAAAGTCCGAGCCGCGTGCCCTATATCCATTTGGGTATGTGTGTTTACGAGCAAAGATACGGGGTAAAATTTCTGTCAGTCTTTCGCGCTACGTCTGGGCCTTAGTTTTGGACGTTACGCATCCGCCACCCCACCACACGCACTGCGTGCAAAAATTTTGATCTGTCTTTCTACGTTCATTTCTAGAGATAGGCTAGGCTTATTATACAGTTATAGTAGGCCTATGTTGTTCGTTGTCTGGCTTGATGTTTAGAAACAACGCATCGCGGGGCTTGTTTCTGGTGAAAAATGCAATGTACAAAAGCATGGTAACGAAACAGACAAAAGCAACTTCATTTTAACATAATCGTGATTGAATGGGGTAAATACATTTTGTAGTTGGCAATAACATGCTATTTCGCGAAGATCAAAAGGGAAGGCTGAAAAACTCTACCCGGGTAGCCTACAGTAGTAAAGTACTGTTTGCGCTATGACGTACCTGAACTGTGGCTGCATTTAGAATTGCTGTAACTACTAACAATATCCAATGATATCGCTAATCATTTGGAGAGGTTAAAATATTACTAGTTTGTGAGCCACCATGGTGAATATTTTTGCAGAAACTTAAAAGAAATTCTGTTGACTAATTCGCCTCAAAAGTGCCACTATTTTGCGTTTTAGACACTTCTAAAAGTCAAAAAAATTTTTTTTGGGGGAAAAAATATTTTTAAAAATTTGATTTAAAAAAGGAAATTTTTTGGTTTTTTTTTTTAAAAAAAATTTTGGGGTTTAAAAAGAAATTAGAACCCCACAAATTTTTTTTAAAAAATTAAAAAAATTTTTTGGTAAAATTTTTTGCAAAAAAAATTTTTAAAAAAAATGGGGAAGGAAAAAAAATTTTTTCCCCGGGGATTTTCTTGTTTTTTACCTTGGGCCCCAAAGCCTTTGGGAAAATTTTAAAAAAAAAATTAAATTGAAAATTTAAAGTTAGTGGAAAAATTGGTTGATTGTTAGAAAAAGTGGTTTTTAAAATGAAATTTCAAAAGATTTACAAAAAAAAATTATTTTAAAATAAAAGTTAAGGGGGGAATACATTATGAATAACCCGTTTTGTCAAAAGGAATGAAAATCTTTTTTACAGGAAATTAAATTTTTTCTTGGGACTGAAAATTTAAATTGTAACTAAATACCAATGTGCTATTTTTGGGGTTAAATTTTTATTTACCACAGAAATTCTGAAAAAAAACTTTGTAATTCCCTAAATGAATTTCGTTAACCCAAAAAAACAAAAAGACAAACTCCCTTTTTCCTAACCCCACCGGCAAACCCAGAGGCAAAGGGAATTCATTTCAGAAATGAAAATTTAAATTTGAAAATGATACATAAAAGAAAAGATTTATAAAAAGTTTATTAATTTTTGTATTTAAAAACCATAATTAAAAAATTTTTAAGTTTATAACATTTTAAATTGTCCCAATTGTTTAAACCGAAAGGAAATTTAAAAATTTTTCTTTAATTTGGGTTAAAAGTTCATTTTTGTTTTAAAGAGCCAATTAAATAAATTTAGGAAAAACTTTTTTGGTTTTTAAATTATTTATAGGGAAATTTAAACTATCAGTCCAAGGTTCCCTGGAAAACCAAGTAACGGATTGAATGTAATTAAGGGATGTTTATTTAAGGTTAGGGCCCCCCCTCTGGGAGAACATAACGCTCCTTTTCTCAAACCCCTTTTGGATGTCCTTGTATTTTAAATAAAAATTCCGTTTTGGGTTTTAAGATACTTTGTTTTAACACAATTATTTTTCAATTTATTGTCCGAAAATGATAAAGGTTTTTATTTTTTTCCAAATTTAATTTTTGGGGTTTTACAAAAGGGTTCGAAAATTTTTTAAATTATTAACCAAAAAAATTTATAACAAATAAAATTTTTAACATTTTGCAAAAAATCTCCCTTTTTTTACAGCCTAATTTGGGTAACAAATTAGAATTGTTAAATGGATAAGGAAAAAAAACCTTTTTGTTACAAGATATCGGGTTGCCATGGTTTTTGGGAATTTTACTTTTTCCGGAATCATTTTTGATAAAAAGGGAAAATTTTGTTTAATTTAAAAGCAGATTAAATTAGTGTTACGCTAGGTAAATCTTGATCAAAGCCCAAAAAGATCTTTTAAAAATTTAAGGTTTTAATTTCACATTAAAGGAAAAAGCCCACCATAACCTTAGGTTTGCTATTTTGAACCATGGGGGGTTTAAATTTTTTTTTGTTGTAAAAAGTATTTTTTACCCTTTATGTATATTTTATAAACCTTCTTATAAATTTTAGACCAAGAAAAAAAAATTCATTTTAAATTTTTTGCTGAAACCTTTAAATTAAAAAAAAAGTGGTTGGGTTTTTGAATAAACTCAAATTCCCTTTATTGTTGAACTTTTAATTTTTTCCTTTTTTTGGTTTTAAAATTTTACCAAAGAGGTTAAAAAAAAAATTTTCAAATTTGAAATTTTTCCCCGGAATGATTAAAGGGTTTGTAATTATTGAAATCTTTATTAAAAATTTAGGTGTTTTTTGTTTTTAGGATTTAAAAATTGTGGTTTGTTTCAAGTAAGGTTTTTTCTATTCTTTCCATTAATGATTTGAAATACAGGTTCATTTCAAAAAAAAAAAAAAAATACAGTTGTTTTTCTCTTTCATATCTTCCTTTTTGTAGCTTTTATCGACTTCTCTTCTTTCCC